>WTSP01026925.1:0-21063 GCA_025331215.1 Actenoides lindsayi | reverse complement strand
TTTTTTTTAATGTTTGTGTGCATGCCTGAAGTACATTACATGCCCACACTTAACGAGCGTGGGACCATGGATCTCCACCACGTGTGCCTTCACCTCTGAGCACTGGAAACATGCTTTCTGCTAGCAGTGCTCAGGAGCCCTTTCCATGAGCCAAAAGAACGCCATCAAAAGCCATGGCAGAAGCAGAATAAACAGAGCAGTTTACTGAGAAGAGTTTACTGCTTTGAAGGAAATGTCTGAGATTGGTACTGACCCAGAAAGCCTTTATTAATACCCGATGGATTTTTAGTTAATAAAATTTTGGTAAATCGAAGTTAATCCTGAGTAATATATTGGTATGGAAACAGTCTAATTCAAAGATGATTAATCAATTCCAGTGTGATAAACATTAAGCAAGGATAATTAATTCCAGGTTTTTAGATTCAAGAACTTAAGCTTCTGAATGGCTAATCAAATACATGCAATGATAAGATAATTCAGGAAGTCTGAGCACATCTCACATGCCCCACCAGAGACCTCATCTATCATAAAAGAAATAATCTCATTCTCAAAGCAATTTGACAGCACTGTCAGACATTGTACCTACAATGATCCATCCCACTTGGAGCCATCCATCCAAAACAAACTGCTTGGACATTCATCTTTGAAGGATTTCTGTAATCTATATGCTCTTTCACACAAGTTTGCAAGCGTATTTGTGTCTTCATTATTGGAAGTGCTCAATTTATATAATCCCAGACCAAAGTAGATGTTAAATCACTAAAATCTGGAATCAAATCTGTCAACCTTGGACATACCTTGAAATAATTCATCCACATGTGCAGTTCTTAGATGCATCTCTTCATACTTTGGGAAGTGAAGTCTGACGTGCAAAATGAGGTATTAAGTTCACTGCTATAAAGCAACATTTAACCTGTTAATAGTTACAGCAAAATACACTTTCCTCCTATTTAAGTAAGTGATATTGTGAGACTAGTGAGCTTTTAAAACATAAGTTTTTTGCCAAAAAAGCTAAAACCAGCCAATTTAGGATGGTCCTGAATAAGTTAGGAGATTTGTAGAGAATCTATTTGGGAGGGCAGTTGGTGTTACAGTCCTCCTGTAAGATTTGGGCTACTTGTGCAAGAGGCAAACAGAAAAAATTAGCACCAGACAATAATTACTGAGCTCACACTGAGATGTTTTCAGCGTGATCATCTTCTTTCCAGTACGTTATGTGCCAAATTACAACTGTCACTGAAATGTGCCATTCGTGAGGAAAATAAAATGGTTATTCAAAACAAAGTCTTCACTATACAGTTGTATAACTCCTGGCAATTACATCATCCAGAGTTTCTGAAACTTCTATGGCTGATGTAAATAGCAAGATGTAAAACAAAGACAAAATGGAAGTGAACAACAAGTCCCAGGGTTAAATTATATTTTTCACTTGGACCGCTGCAGCTGCAGTGAATAGAAAACTCAGGCATTAGACTCTAATGTGTGCAAAGGTATTTCTAATGTAACTCTGATCTGACTTCCAAAACAGGTTTGAGAAAATTATTAGAAAATGTGTTTATTCCTGCCTGGAAAAAGTTTGAAGGAAGGAAGTATCAAGAGTTTCAGTACTGTTCAAAGGACAACCAAATCATCAAGGTGTCCTTTAGAAACTGTGGAGAGTGGTTAGATCAAGTAATGTGAGTTTGCCAAAAGGCACAGTGAAAAAGGGTGCTTAGAGGGCTTGTGAAAAACTAGGTACTCGGGCACTTGGAGTGTTCATACTTAGTTGGACTTTTCACGTAAAGTACCTTCACAAAACACACCTTCACAGAAAGAGCCACTATTTTTCTGTCAATGTGATGCTGAAAAGTGCTCCAAGGGGGCAGAATTGGATGGATGGAGCAACTTTCCTATTTTAACATAGAATTTTAATTCATTAAATCTAGCAAGAAGACAATATGGATAGGAAATTCTTGATATTTGCCGTTCAAAGCTAGATGTGATGCCAAGAAAGGATAATTTATAAGGCTGCTAGAAGGAAACAGGACTGGCTTTATAAAAATCATAAAGTTGTCCTGTTTCCAGACACTAGCTTGGTAACTGAGGCCAGAAGAGCTGAACCCTAGCAAGCAGTATTTTTGAAAAGAACAGGAACTGCAGTTGACACCACTGTTCCTAGTACCCCCAGGAGACGTGAGTGTTGCTTAAGCATGCTAAGTTTGGGAGTGGATCCATGCTGAGAATGCTATCGACAGGCAATTCCTAGCAGGATTCAAGGCATCTCTTCCACAAAACAACAGCATGAAGCTTTTGTTTGTTACTGGGATTCATTTCATTCTGGGGAGCTTGGTTTTTTTCAGGTCTTGGGATGGTGAGTCTACTAGAAACATGTCGCTAGAGACAACTGCATGTCCCTCCCATTATTACATGCACACACTGAAAGAGAAATCAGCAAGACTACCACCTCCGAATGCTTCTGTCTGGGGAAATCTCGTGTGAAATGCAAGCATGCAAAGAAGTATCTGAATGTCTGTTTCTGCATCACACATGCTTCATAAAATATGTATGTGCTTGAGTATAACTGCATCAAATTACTAAGGGTTGGAATGTCATCAGTAAATGTCAGAACAATACATGAATATTATATATTTGAATATATATATTTGAATTATAGAATTTGAACTCCATTTTTCTCTATAAAGATACTAAAGGGTTATATCTCTTCAGAAATATCCATGTGAAATTCCTCCTAAACCATAATCTTAATAAAAGCAGGATATTTATTTAAAATGGAAAGAAACCGGATTCTAAAAAATATTTAGACTTTAAATTCTTATGAGGTAAAGCAGTTCATTCAGCTTACACTTCATTCCAGAGAAATGCAAGCATCTAATTTTATATTATTAAAAGTCACTCTCCTCTGTCTTGATTGTTCCTGTCAACAGCAGGATGCCACCTATAGACATACTCTCTTCTGCTAATTCCAGCATCTTCTGATCCTGCTGAACCTCTTCCAGAGCCACCAGCCTTGCTTTCCAAAACCATACTCAAGCTCTGGGGTTTCACAAGAAAAATGGAGGCTGGAAGCTACCGACAAATACTTACCAGTCTTAGAGCACTTTGCCTGCCTATAACAGTTCTCAGCCAGCTCTCCAAGCAAGTTTTCCCAACAGTTGAATGGTTTTCAAGAATATCATAGGCAAAGATCAGATCCTCCATCGTAGCTTGGCTGGTTCTGAAATTTTATGATGACTATTTGTTTCTCATTTTAACTGTTTTGCAAAATTAAAGTAGTCTACATTGTGGGCAGACAATGAGCATCAAAGGTAGAAGAGAAACAGGCTATTTAAAACCTTATGTGACGTGCTTCTGATACTTGCTGGTTTTAAACAATTGCACAGCCTTCTCAGTTTAAAAGAAATAAACCAGCACTAATTATGACTGAGTATACTTCTGTCTTGGTTTGAGCTTTGATAGGGTACTGCAGACATGAGGTGGATTTTATGTTTTACATAATATAATTGTATTGATTATCAAATCATTAACAAATATGGCAACCCATGAAGTATATTGGTTGTCTCTACAAAGTAACCTGTGAGAAAAAAAGTTGGCTTCTGAATCACTGACTGGCTCAAAGGGGTTACTTGAGTGCTTCAAGGTAAGGACACATAAATGACTACCAGACTGTGAGTGAAATTTGCTACAGCAAATTCCACTTAAATTCAAATGTCATCTCTGTTACAACACAGCCCAATTTAAAAAACAGATGGACAAAGAAACAGCTAAACAGTGGCATGTAAACATTGATGTCATTACCATGTTTTACATGGTTCACAAAGCATAGGAACTAATATTCTACTTCATGGTAAGAAATTCAGACACAAATTGGAAATAAAGCCTAGGACAGAATAGGGAAAAGTTTGCCTGCACTCCAGCGAAGGATTTGCACAAAGACTTGAAAGCTCCTAGGCTGGGCTCTTTCTTCAGATGTCTTATGTTTTTTTTTCCCTCTAATAAAAGAATGAAAAAGTGATACAAAACAGTTTGCATTTTGCAGCATATTAATGTATTGATTTTCTCAAGCAAAGAGAGAAGGATACAACCTTACTGAACAGCCAATGTCCAGAGAACCTGAAATGCCAACTTAGCATTTTTTGCACTTCAAAAATGTCTTTGACTTTTATAAACAGGCATGATGGTAAAATTGAGGCTGTTAAAAATACACGTTTTACTTCAGTAGTTTATAATTCACAGTGGCAATTAGTGGGTGGAGTTGTAAATTAGTAAGTGGATTGCTGCCACAGCAGAGCAGGCTGCTGCTCTGCAAAGGAGAATCTTTGCTAAGAATAGGAATGTGGTCATGGTGATAATGAACAAGGGCTTGGCACGCCTGAGACATTGATGGGTGATCTGGAGATGGTTGTTGGATGTGCAACAGCTGCTCTAGAAATTAGATGTTATCAAAGATTTTTCTGAAAGACTGAATCGGATGAAAAGCATGCAAGGCTTAACCAGTAAGACCTGGTTTCAGTTTTTAGTAGTACCACCAAAAGGAAGAGTGGCTTATGAAATATTTATGCTGCCGATAAATTGGAAGGTACAGCTTTACAGCCAACAAAATGCTATGTTTATGCTGCCATAAGAGGGAGGCAAGATTGCAGCAGTCTCTACCCATAAACATTCTTTTCCCTATTGATTTAAAATGAAGTAGATTAATCCACCATAAAAGTATTGCAATATGTTAATCAGGTATTTGATCTGGTCTGTCAAACACTCAAACAAAAAAGCCTTGTTTATAAGTCAGTTACTTCCTGGGAACAATAGTATTGTTGTCAATAAAACCAACATTTCTCTGAGTGGAAGTGATTTACTTACCACCAGGATGATATTCCTTCAGGCTGTTAGTAGCTGTAAAAGCCTCATCCAAAGGTTGCAAACCAACAGCATTACATCAAGAATCCTGAGTGAAGGGTAAGGAGAGATGTGGATGGCAACATAAAACACACTCCACCTTCAAACGTTTGGAAGCTTTACTACTGAGTGACAGCTGCTTTATGGTTACTGTTCAGCTGTAAGGACACAAGAAAATATTTTGAACTCAAACGCGTAACAGGATAAGCTGTGTGAATGCAATAAATTCCTGGGTTTGACTGCCTGAATCCCCCCTCAGTGGACATCAACACAGCTCTCTTGCTTCTCTGGCCTTAAGGAACACGCTTGAGCTATGTCAGCCTTAAAACATCCACAGGAAACTTTCATTAAAAAAACAAAAAAGAAATCTGTATGAAATCATTGCGCCTACTTCACACCCCGCACGACCCTTTCCTATTGGGCCCTGCTTTGATCCCTGTTTGTGCTGGCCAGCTCTAGGTCTCCCAGCACAGTGAGGGCTGTACGCAGATGTTACGCTGCTAAACAGCTTGTCAGCGAAGGGAGCCAGGTCATTTTTCCTGTAGGAACATCACCACCAAAGCGGTTTTGTCACAAAAAGTCTAATTTGTCTCTTTTCTGTGGCAGGACACTGGACACAATTCTAGGTAAAGACATTCAGAGCTGCATGATAACAACCCCTCCTTAAACTTCTCACAAATATCCAAATACTGCTTTAATTCACCATTAAATTGATAAAAGGATTAGTCAAAAGAAATGCTGTGTGTCATGGTTTAGGGTCAGGGCAGCCCACTAGACCTATAACAGAGGCTCTCTGTTCACCTCTGGGGTCACCTGTCCTGGCCACTCCTCCCTGCAAGTGCCACCTTTTACTTTCTGCATCCCCACCGTGGTGCACAAGATCCAGCAGTGGCCTTGGTCTGCACCCCAACCCTTGGTACTAACTCTAAACATGGGGTGTTACCACTGCCAGGAGCAGACACTGCCTGCGAAAACACACTGCTAACTTCAGACAGTGCAGTTAGTTAGAAGAACTAAGCTGAAAAGTAAAATCATTGGCCAGAATTAATTCTGTTCTCATTCAAACCAGGACACTGCTAGTGACATCACGCTGACAGAATCACTGAATGGTAGAGGTTGGAAGGGACCTCTGGAGTCCTAACGTCCACAGCCTCCCAGGGCAGCCTGTTCCAGTGCTCTCACCCTCACAGTAAAGACATTTTTCCGTATGTTTAGATGGAATTTCCTAGTCAATAAATAACTGCTGTATGCTTTTAAATGATGCATATTCTGCTGGCAGTGTCTCTCTGTATCCAGCTACCAATGACAGAACAAACTGACCCAAAAGCAAGGCCATAGTCATCACACTTAAGCCATTCCTGGAAAACTCTACAGAAGAAGATTTAATTAATTATTTCACATGGGTATTAAATAAAGCAATGTACAGATATTGAGGAAAAATTGTAACATTTTAGGTAGCTTTGATTTGCTTCACAAAAAGAACAATAGTATAATTTCAGCCATGGGCTCTCTTATGTACCTTGGATGATACTGAGTCAGCTTTTGTGAAAAATTACTACAATATCTTATCAAAGCCAAAAAATCCTACAACACATACAATGCACAACATTCGACTATGTGCCTTTGTAAGCGTATGGTAAAAATATTTTCTTACTAGGATTTCTAAATACAGTGGGATAGAGCATAATAGCCTTGTAATCTTAATCTTTTTTTTCCTCTATTCTGTTCTGATCCAGCTAAAATCTCTTGAAGGCTTTCTAAAGGGTGAGCTCATCATTGAAAATATGGTCACACTTTTACACGCAGTCTCTGATTTGTACTGCTTTTCTGGCTGAGGACTTTCTGAGCAGCAGAAGAGAAACCTTCCTGATTGCTAAGAGTCTTGTGAATGAACACTACCAGACTGAAAATATAATCACATAAGCAAGCACAGTACAAACAAGTAACTCTTGATAGTTTTACTGTGCGTATTTGCAGCAGTAAGATGCTCCATCTGTCTGTATCTGAAAACTGCAACAGCATATTAAGCATTTTGGAGGGAAATGATAAATCAAAATCTCATCTGAAAAAAGGCTGAGAGGTCAGATGCTGGCAACACCATCATTACCAAGGTCTTCAAAATTGGCTAAGAGATGAAAACTCCCAGAAAAGCAAGCATAATGAGTCTGCTTCTTCCTAGAAAATTAAATGCCATTTTGTTACATGATCAGACAGGAAAAATAAATTGCTCTAAAGAAAAGTATTAGAATCCCAAAATACAGTCAATTCAGTATAGCTGTATCCAAGAGTTCTGCAGCAGGACACACGGCTTTCTATTTTGGAAAATAAACAAGGCAAGAACTAATTCAGCTGTATTTTCCAGTTACTAAAAATACAAGCAGCAATCTAGAGTAAATGCCAGATCCTTAGGTAGATAGAAAAATAATTTCAGTGTTTTCTATATTGAAAACAAAACCAAACCAAACAAACAAAAAAACCCCACAGCAATTTCTGTCTCTAAATGAGCTAAAAAAATTTAAAATGCAAGTAACATGATCAGCTAACACCAGTTCAAAAAGGAACTGAGAAAAAATAAGTGGTCTTTGTGACTAGAGGCCCTATTTCTACCACGCAAAAAAACCCCACAACAAAATAAACCCAGTAATAGAGAGCTATAAAAGCATCACCATCATTTGGAAAATGCTGACTTAATTTTTAAGATATTTCTAAGACTTCAAAGATCACAGATGTATATTCTGGTGATTGAAGGAAAGGAAAGCAAGTCTAGATTAATAGACTGGAAACAAGAGGTTGAGCTGAAAAAAATACGAAATTCTAATTTGATCAGTTAAATCAAGTCACATATATTTTGAAATATCTTGAATTTATTCTATTTGCAGACATTTAGAGGTAAAGATGTACCTGCAGCTGTCAGCAACTTTAATAATTCCAAATCTATTTCTTGCAAATGACACAGGAAAGGGAAAAAGAAAAAGAAGGAAAAAAAAAAGAAGAAAAAAAAATCTAATTTCCTGGATAGAAAGCAGGTTGAAATGAAGTTACTGTACCTCTTTGTATCATTTATCAGTGAAAAGTGTGCAATTTTGCATGATGATCTTCCAAAAAACAGAGATGGACTGAATTGAAGACTTTATTCCTGGAATCTTTCACTCACACATGATGACTTTTTAAAAAGGTTTTGATATTTTTCTAAGTAGCACAAGCAGAACTAAACGAATACAAATATGGTTTTAAGTGTGTTATGTTTGTGTGTGTAATGCAACCCCCCCAAATTTAACAGAAATATTTGCTCCTATCATGTTACATATGTTAAATGATTATTTTATTTTTAAAAGTGCACACCAGCAGATCATTAGCATGTAACTGTATTTGGTAGGATGGATAAGCATTAACAAAAAGAAGAAAAACACACCAACATTCTACAGATTATAAATCACTAACAATGAAACACTTTGTTTAACAAACAGATATCATCCACACATGAACTAACTTACTTGTTCAGTCAAAAAATATATGTTATTTAAATACACATTCTAAATTACAACTATGTATCTGGATGTACTACTACTTTTCAAAAAACATATCACAGCATATGTCTGTGAAAACAATTGCTGTCTCAGTCAGAACTGTTCTATTAGCCCTCTATCAGCTGAGTATTTACATGTGTTTAACCTGAGGTGTACCACAGTGAACAGCAGCTCTTTTACTCACAAATAGTTAAATACTTTCCTTGGAGCTGTGTCACTGTGAAAGGGCGTATCAACACATTCAGAGCTTAAACTGTATCTACACCTAAAACACTTTCCTTATACTTGTAAAATATTACTATAGTTTACTCCTGATCATAATGGGATGTAGGGAAAGAAGGCTGGATGAGACAGCCTTGTGGTGACAACTGTTTGATGCAGCGCAGTAGGCAACTAGATTTCTACAGTAATAGAAGTATGACTGATAAAATATATAATATATGATATAATTATTAATAAATACATGCTGTGAGCAGACAGTAGTGCATATAGTAATGACTGACCTACTTTTCCCTGCCCACAACAGAAGTTTTCCTAGGGAAGAACTAACATTATGGTACTCAATCCTGCAAAAACACTCTAAGGCCTCAAAAGCCTTGCCTCCAACAAGAGGTAGAGCCAAATCTTGAAAAGTTTCTTCATTATTAAATAAATCAAATTAAATAATTCATCCAAACATTGTTATGTATGAAGCTTTCAAAAACTGCACATAATTCTCAATGCTCTGGTTCTTGTTCTCTGACTTCTGTAGGCTGTTCTCCAGCTCTTTCAAATGTACTTCATGGTGCTTTTCATTCTAAAGAAAAAAGAAAAATGCAATGCAACACAGAAATAAAATACAAATCAATCAAAATAATGATGTAAGACAACTAGTACCTAATTTTTATAAGCCTTATTTACCTAAAAAAGTTTTCAGAAGCTCTACAGAACTGAAGGTTCCCCAAAAAGGCTTCAAAATACTGAAGCTTTATTTATGTTCTGTCAGGACCAAACCGGACATGTTTGAACAGGCTTATAATCCTTTCTCAGTGATGTCCAATGACAGGACAAGGGGCAATGGGTGGAAGCTGGAACAGAGGAGGTTCCATGTAAACATAAAGAGAAACTTTTTCATGGTGAGGGTGATGGAACACTGGAACAGGCTGCTCAGGGAGGCTGTGGAGTCTCCTTCTTTGAAGTCATTCAAAACGCAGCTGGACCTGTTCCTGTGTGACCTAATCTAGGTGATCCTGCTCTGGCAGGGGGGTTGGATTAGATAATCTTTCAAGGTCCCTTCCAACCCCAAACATTCTGTGATTCTGTAATGCCCAAAAGGCCTGGGAACATAAAAACCAACCTTGTGAATTTTGATCATTAAAGATTCCTAGCATCTTAAACCTGTTATGGACTTAACATTTTCTCTCATGTTGATTTTTCAAGGAAGCATCTGTTATTGATGTCTGATGCAACATGATTTTTGGTATCTATATTCCTTATATAAAAAACTTGATTGATGGCAATATTACCTGCACATTAGTTCTGTATCTTATGCACACCATAGAGCATTTGTTACGCAAATACTACAGCTATTCAGGCATTTCCTCTATGTCTATTACAGATTTCAGATGCCAGTTGGTTGAAATAAATTAATTTAAAAAATGAAATTATAGTCATCAGGTTTAAATCTAGCCTTAGAAAAAAAATAATCAGGTCAGAATGAGTAACTGAACAAAGTTACCTTCACAGTCCTCTGTTTTGTTCCCAGTTCCACTACATCAACAGGAATAAGACCATTTAATCATTTTGCATAATGTTTTGAAAGTCTAGGAGAGTGATAGTAAACCTTTTTAGTGTCTTCTGTATTTATTTTAAATAGCTTTGTAGCTGCTTATCACCAATCCCTGTATCAGAACTTTGATTACAGCAAATGACTTGCCATCACTAGTCTAGGGAATTGAGTTATGTCTGATATTTTATTAATAGAAAATGCGCCGAAATTTTCTGGATTAGATAAAACAATAAATCAGGCTTCTTTTCTTTGCTTGTTTTCTGAGAACATTACTCACCCAAAATACCTTCTTAGACTGTGGCTGTGAAGGTATTTGTAAGCATCAACATATCAAAACCTGGACATTTAAAGGCTCGACACTTTGAAAAATCAGAGTATCTCTTGTCACTAACTGTTTATGTGCAACATCGGTACATAAGCTGAAAGCGTTTCACAAAGTTCAGTAAGATCATATTCTTGGAATCAACTCAGAAAAAAAAATAAATACCAGTACATCATTATGAAACTGTTACTCATTTATTCAAATCTAGGTATGGTTACTGAATATCATTAATCTGAGAGAGAAATTACAACTTGACACTTATTTTTTGATTTATGCCTTGCTGGGAAAACTGGATTGAATAAGAGACGTAAACCCAGCATTATTCCAGTGATTTAGTTAGACTGGGCATCTGGTAAGTCTATTAGAAATACCAATATACAAAGTATATTGTCAAGTTGAACTAAATTGCTGTTCCCAAAAGTGTGTATCAATTGTATCAGTAGTGTGGTTTTCAGTAAAAGAACTTTTACTGTAAATAGAGATGTGGTAAGTAATTTCTTAAATCATAAACAGTTTTATTTACTCACATCGTGAAATATGCAGAGTTGTTTTTTCTCTTCTTGACTCTCTCTCACTTCAGTTTCAAGAACTAGCATTTTTGTCTGAAGGGCTTGTTCTTTGTATGACAATTTTTCCAGTTCTTCAGCTACCTATAATATTAATGAGAGAAATTATGAATATTTACTTTCACTTAAAGCTCCAGACAAATTATTTTCTTTACCTTAGCACTAATATCTCTATTTCCTATTCTGTCATTGAATACTGTAGTTATTTCCCATGCATAGAAATTAAACAAACCTGGGAAACTCTGTCTAAATTTGAAAGATGCTTCAATTTGGAAAAAAAATAAGAGTTGTTATTATTGGGAGGTAGACACTTTTCTAACTCATTTGTAAGTTAAGCTAAACTTGTTATTTTTTCAAAACCAAATCAATATCCTCAGACCATACTGAGAAAATTCAGATAGTTTTTTTCACCATAATTAATCTGAGACATAAATTGCAACTTCATACATATTTTCTGATTAAACTAATATAATTCACTGCAATCTAAATTCCAACATTTCCTCTTGCATTTGATTTACTGTTTGCATCCTTCCTACAAATGACAAATCTCTGCTTAATATTGAAAGTGTACAAAGCCTTCCTCTCAAAGAAAGGTTTCAACACCAAAGTTCTTGTGGGCTGCTGAATCCAAAGAAAATAAGAAAAAGGCAAGATTAAGTTTTTGTTCAGAAACGTTTTACTATACATGTGTGATTAAATATTAGGTCATTAAAGCATTTTTCTTTGTCACCAAAAAAAATTATAGTGAAATGTTGGCCCACTGAAGTTTGTCATTAATTCCACAAAGAAGATGAATTGTGTGATCCATATTTAAACACGCAGAAATGCCCAGTAACTTTTTAGTATTGCTCCCCACATGCAAAATAATTATGTTCCATCTTTTCCTCTCAGGCACATTTGTTTTTAACACTATTTTAAAATAGAAAATGGCAAACAAGATTAAGTGATGTATTAAATCATCAATACCATTTTTCTCCCTTCTTCCAAAGCAGATTCCAGTTGTCTGGTTAATCCATTATATTCTGCAATTTTCTCTTCAAGCTGCAATTTTCTGCACTGAAGACTCTCATCTTCTTTCCTGAGCTGACAAGCAAGTTCTTCATTTTGAAATTCTAGCGTTTCTAATTGCCTTTATGCAAAATGGATTAATGAATTATAATTCAGAATAGCAGAAAAGTGTAGGAACTACTTGCAGTAAGATTTTTTTGAGTTACCTTTTAAGATCTTCATATTTCTTCTGAATGTTATGGTTTTCTTCTTCTAAGGAATGACTGACCACAGAAGTTACACTATCTTTCTCCTGTGAAAATGACCATTTATTTCTAGTTGAAAAGACCTATATACAGGATATTACAGAGTAAAGTAAGCATTCCTGTTAAAATCCAATCAAACAATTCAACTATAATTTCAGGTTAACACTGTATTAGATTCAAGTAAACATTATCTTGTATTTAAAAGAAATAAAATACAGCCAAAGTAGCGGACTAAAACTTTGTGTGAACACTTTAAGACTGAAAACGTGATATATAACAAAGTGAAGCCCTAACAAAACCCATATGTTGCTCATGCATGTGTACTAGGAGTTGGCCAGGTCTGCCTCCTTGTGAACTTTGACTCTTACGCTTTAGATTCCAGCAAAAATAAATTTGCTCACACTACAGTCTCAGGAAGCATAAAAATAACACTGCACATATATGCTGTTATCAAAGAACAACACTGTAGCACTTGCCAAGAATTTCAGAAAGTTGTGGATACCAAAAAAAAGACCATGAAGTTCATACAAAGAGGTGTAGCAGTAGGGTTACAATCTCTAAAGGACATGACTAAGTTTTAATACTGAAATTTAACTTCTGTTCCACTAGACTAGTGATTACATTACCAATGACTTCACCATATTTAAGAAGTTTTTGTGCATTTATTCAGGCAAACACATAGTTAAAGTTACATACATTTTATATATGCACCTCAAAATTAACTGTTCCTTAAGCACTTTGATAAGCGAAGATTGATTTATGAGCTTATAACCATTCCTGGAAGGAGTATTTAAAATAATACAAACAAGAGTAAGATTCAACATCTGATGCTGTGAAGATTATCTTGACAAGAAAGTTAAAACAAAATCAAGAGCTATTTTTTTTATAAGCATATAAAGTCTATAGACTTTAGATGAAGTTTTCCCACTGACAAAGGAAGATTAAGCGCCTTCCCACCCCACTCGTGGGAATGACCATCGTCATTTGCACTAGCAGAGTGTTCACTTCTAACTCAAAAGCACACAAAAAAAAAAGAGAGAAAAGAGAACAACACAAACCTGCAAACTCAGCCCTGCCATTGAAATTGCTGTCACAGAAATACAAGCTGAGGAATACTCATATTCAGGCTTAAGAGAAAATGCAAGCAGTAGTGCTAAAATACTGCTAAAATAGAAATGATCCTATTAAAGCATATTTTAAAAAATATTTTATCAACCAACACAATGTAATCATTAAAATGTTAACATTATAATTTATGACTATTTATCTGAGCAAATACTATCTGGCCCATGGATCCTTTCCCAGGACATAAGCTTTTCCTGATATCCTTGCTGCTTTTCCTCAGCTGTTTTCAGCAAGTCACAAACATGTTCTAAATCCTTTAACTCAGCCTCCATTCTGTCCCTCACCTGCACAGCAGCAACACAGGAGAACAACATTAAGTACAGAACCATAAATTCTTTGTTGTAATACTTAATGGCTTTCCATGTAAGCAGGAAAAATTCCAACCTTTTAAGTATTGCAGTATTTGAAAAGAGGACAGCACCTAATGCCATCTGAAGCCACACACAATGGCTGTGCAAATATTATTTGTGGAATCAGAAAATATTTTTCTCCATTCTACAACTCAATCACGGAAAAAATAAAGTTAGTCTGAAACAAAATGAACGTCTAAGACACTTTTCTGTGATGACTAATTCTGCTCTCTAAAACAGAACATTGCAGGCAATGTAAAACTTGTCCTTCCCTCAGCTTTATGTTTAAAAGAATATGTGTTTTGGTGAGCTGTGAATGGAGGAAAGTGATTTTTCTCCTGATTTTACATTGTTTTCTGATGTGATTTTACATTGTTTTATGATGTTTCTGTGTTTTCTGAATGTGCTAACAGTGTTCCAGTATTCAGCTTCATCTGCTGCAAAACTTAAAACTCCCCTCTTTATGGATTCTCTGAACTGCTGGTTAAAACAAACAAAGCAGTCTTACAGTAGGTTTGCTTCCCTAAACAATTACCTCAACTGTTGAGAGATTTAGTTTTAAAATCACCCATAACAAAATCACATTTTTATACATGATAAAAGAATACTCAAATCCTAAAATAGCAGCCCAAGTCCTTAGTCATTACTCTAGGAATCATTTCTCACCTGTTTGCAATTGTGTAGTATCCAAAAAAACCCACCAGCTCACGAGTAAGAGTTAGTAAAACATTCAGTGAATTTAAAAACAATTTTGTACATGGCAAAAGACAAAAGAGACAGTACCTTGTGACTTCTAATCAGTGAATCACAATCATGTAGGACAGATCAATGTCTACAGAATTGTTTGGAAACATGATTTACTACTGCAAAACTTACCTTCTCTACTTCTAAGCATTTGTTTTCTGTTACTCTTTTGTTTTCATTTAAGATTGTTTCATATCTAAATTTCAATTCTTCTACTGCTGTTTGTAATTTCTGTACCTAGGACAATACATATTTTTCAAATACATTTGCAAGGTGCTTGTTTTAAATTTAGAAAGGATAGAATCATTAGTATGAAGCACAAAGGAAAACCTTTGATTTCTAAATAGAATCTCAGTATTTGTCATTACATGAAGTTTTTTATTATCCCACTCACCACAGCAAATATAAAAGGGTAACCAGATAAAGAGCACTCTGATGACATTTTGTGAAAAACTTAATGTTGAAAAATGGAGATTGAAGGAGCTGGGACTGTTTAGTTTGAGGAAGAGGAGGCTAAGGGGAGACCTTATCAGTCTCTACAACTACCTGAAAGGACACCAGAGGGAATGGCCTCAAGCTGAAACAAGGCAGATTTAGACTGGACACTAGGAAAAAATTCTCCAGGGAAAGAGTGGTGAGATATTGGAATAGGCTGCCCAGGGAGGGGGTTGTGTCACCATCCCTTGATGTGTTTAAGCATCGCTTAGATGTGGTGTTGGGGGATATGGTCTAGGGGTGAACTTGTAGAGTAGGGTTAATGGTTGGACTTGATGATCCCAAGGGTCTTTTCCAACCTAAATGATTCTGTGATTCTGTGTTTCTGTGACATTGTAGAGAGGTTGGTGCTGGTCTCTTCTCACAGGTAATTAGCAATAGAACACGAGGGAATGGATTCAAGCTGCAACAGGGTAGGTTTAGACTGGACTTTAGAGAAAAATTTTTCACAGAAAGAGCAGTCAGACACTGGAATAGGTTGCCCAGGGAGGTGGTGGTGTCACCATCCCTGGATGTGTTTAAGGGTCATTTAGATGTGGTTTTGAGGGACATGGTTTAGGGGTGAACTTTGTAGAGTACGGTTAATGGTTGGACTTGATGATGCCAAAGGTCTTTTCCAACCAGAATGATTCTATGAACTCCAGTTATGGTACAGAAGCAGGCAGCATGACTTGCCCTTCTCTTCCCCAGATAACAAGTATCACTGACAGTTCTTGGAGTCACCACAGCTATGAGCTAGGGAATTTCATCCCCCTCCTTGCTTAAGGCTGGCTGTTCCCTGGAGCTACCTCTCCCAGCTTAAAGCTGGTAACAACTTTAATAGTGGTGATGCATTCCACAGATAAGGCACACTGGTTGTACGTAGACTTTGTATCATGTTTTTTCTCTTGTCAATGATTTTAAAAAGAGGTAAATCAAGACAGTCAGTGAAATGATGTCTATACTTTAGCAGAAATATACAGAACTTTGAATCAATGTTCTAAAATTTCTTCTCTTGGAATAAAGCCAAATACAAAAAAGGAATTGATAAAAAGCCCATTTTAAGTCAGATTTATCTGTCTTGCTGGTATTTTCAATGTGTAGCTACCTATGTAGATAAAAAGACTCTTACAACACTCCTTGAATGCTGGTTTTCTGTTCTTAGGAACGTGGAAAAAACAGTATGACCAAGGGAGGTAAAATATCATTGGGTATGTCCACTAAACACATCAGACTCTAATTTTGCTTTTTAAATATAGCTTATTGGGTTGCCAACTTGCTTTTTAGGAAGCAAATCTTTTCTAAGCAAGTATGTAATTATTTCTGATGGCTTCAATGAGCTTCAACTGGCTTCACACAATTCAGTAGGGATTATGTGTATGACCAATAGTGTGGAGACTATTCTCAGATATGGTTTGTAATGGCAGTCTCTTCTATCAACCTCAACATTATCACTATTACAATCACCATAAAAACAAATCTAGTTTATTGCAGAAAAAAACCTTGATAATCTCCCCAAAACTGCTTACAAATTTAAAAAACACACTTGAACATTTCAAATACGCTAGCCACCTGATTTTTATACTGTTCAACAAGGTTTTCCTGCCGTTTTGCCTCTTCTTGCAAATTTAGCAGCTCATTTTCAACAGAAACAGTATCGTTTTCCAGTGTAGCAAGGGAAGCCTTGTTTAAAACATAGAAAATATAAAAAATTGTAAGAGCGTTACTAAAATAACACAATCTACAATCTGATGTTTCTAGCAAGTGACTTGCAGGCATTAAGAAGAGTGACACAATTATCCTGTCTAACAAAAATGATAACCCACAGTTCCTTTGTCAACTCATAAGAACAATTACTTTGGAGGATAAATACAATACAAATCCTGTAAACCCATTAAAAAGTGAAGTTAATAACTGAGCTAAACTCAGTTTTTTAATTTGAAAGAAAGTTTTACAATCATAAAAGTACAATTTCTAGGTAAGCAATTTTGTAGCTACTGATAGTAAAATAAATGGCAACCTGCTTAAGAAGATCAATGCTTAGATAATTCTGTTTCTAGCTTTGCCATAGATTTCCACTTATACATTTTCAATGTCTTATTTTTACTTACTGTTAAAAAAATGGATGGCAAAATTTATTCTACAGAGTTTGGATCTCTAGACAGAAGGCCAAAAAGGAACTAATGCAGTTATTTCATTAATGTATCAGAAATGCAGAGCCATTCAACAACTACTTGCAATGATCTTACCTTTAACTTTTCATTTTCAAGGTTAATTTTATCATTTTCAGAGTTAACAGAATTTAGCTTTCCAAGAATTTCCTCAGCTGAGCTTCTTCTCCATTCCTCCTTTCTTTTCAAGTCTTCCAAAAGGTTTGTGATCTGTCTGGTGAGATAGGCAAGAACTTCTGTATATTAGATAATGTTTCCAAAACTCCGACTATGCAAATTGCATTGCATCTTAACACATACTCCTTTTTCTGGATTTATTTTTCTTTGTTTGTATTTTTAAAAGGAAGAATTCATTTAAGCATCCCAAGAAAGCAGTATGTATTGAAACAAGGAACTACCCAAAAGAGTGGTCCACCAAGGAAGTGGTCATAGTTCAGTTATAAATAAATTTGTTACCTAGAACACACAAGAATACTTCCAAGACAACTATGAATACAAATACTGTACAAAATGGAATGATATTAAATTTATAGGGTCTATCAGATGATGTCCTACTAAGAACATTCCATAGCTAGTTTAGGAATACTACTTTCTATTATTTAAGCAACAAATTGTGCTATGCCTCACCATTTGATTTTCATGTTAATGAAGTTAAACAATGAAATTTGTTCTGCTGTTTAGTCACAGACTGCCTAGTAGAACAAGTCTTGCTGGAATGGTACATTTCAAGCAAAGAATTATATTTCCGGCTAAAATAAACCCAGCAAAAAACAGCTGGAAGCAGAGTGACTACTTGATGGAACTATCATAGATGTTTCCCTTTTCTTATTCTTTGATAGATGCCTCCTCATATAAGCTGGACCAACAGTGAGCTAGACAGATTTCTGGACTGATGTCGTGTACCTGCACTCACGTTAAATTTTAAAATATGCTGAAAATCTTTTCAGAAACATCAGGTTTTCTGAAACAAAAACAAGAGTCGAGCCAATTGAGCTGTTACATGTCTGAGCATGAATCAAGTTCTTTGTAAAAAAAACCATTCTGCCTTGGATCAGCATAATGGTAACTACCAGTTTCTTTTGCTTGTTTGAATTGTAGTCCGTATTTCTATCAGCAGAAAGGTAAAAGGATATTTGTCGTTGTCTGCCAAAGAAAATGGCATATCCTTCATGTACATTAACACCTGACTGCATAATTTGAATAAGGTTGGACAATTTTGACAAGAATAAACTGTTCAAACGTGCACCTGAGAGGATCTAAGTGGTTCTGAGGAAGCAGCACAGTAGTTACTAGCAAGTTCAGGCTAATCAGAGGTATGCAGGGGAAAGAATATGTTCCTTAATTGTATGGGGGAATGAAGTTTTTTTAAGATGTTGTGAAATGCAGCAGAGAGAAGGCTAAAAATCTTAAACTTGTTCTAGTTTCCAACTTCTAAATTCCACCCAGAGTTTTACGATATGAATATATAAGCTTGTTTACATTGTCAACACTGAGTACTACACAACTAATTATCAACACTGTGTGACTACAGAAACAAAGAAAATGGATCAACAGTTTAACTTACTTCTTAAGATCTTCTGTTTGAATTTCTAATGGCTGTTTTTCTTCCACCATTCTATCATGCTGTTTTTTCCAGACATCGGAAGCTGACAGTATCTCAGACAGTTTGACTTCCTAGAGGATACAGAAATTACAAATTATGTAATGCCACTGAAGAATGACATATAATATAGTTCTACATTTTTTTCTAAACACAAGAGCTATTTAATGTAAGATGGCTTTATTGGATGTCCCTAGAACAAAGCAATGTAAATGTTGTCTTGACTCAAAAGAAAATAAACAAAACCACCCACATTTAAAAAAATTAAAGTCTTAGTACAGAGACACAGTTAAACACTGGCACTGTAAATCAACTGTAGAATATGATAATATTTCAAAATTCAAAATATTTTCTTACAACAAAAATATTTGGCTCCAATATGTGCCTACTACATATAAATTACATAAAATAATAAAAAAAAATAAAATTCTGCCAAAATATTTTAAGAATTAAAAATAATAGCTAGGTAAGAGAAGAAAAATTAGGTAAAGTCCCTCAAAGAAGTAAGGATAATTAATCATCACATGCTACCTTGAAAGTACCAGGTTTTCAGTGAGGAAAGAAAATAATGTGACTACAAAACATCAAAAGTTCAAGAGTTAATTGCCATCCCTTGTACTTCTCACTGTACTTAAAAGATCCACTACTGTCTTCTCACAAAGATCAAAGAAAACAAAAAACATTATTCACCATCTCCTGTAATTAACTGGACAAATATAGCTTTAATACTGGCATATCCAAAATGATGGCAACAAGTCTACGGCTACAAAAACATACTCTTACTAGAAAATCTAAATAAGGCAATTAAGATCTTAGCACCATTCTGATCCACCTAGCCTTTTCCAACAATTCTACACCACAGGGATATGCAGGGGAAGAATCTAAGGAACAATTTGGACTAAAGAAGCTTTGTACTTGGATTTGAAAAGGTTCAGACCAAGCAGCTTGGAAGTAGAGAGCTAAGTATCCACATAAGATGCATAAACTGATGAATAAAGAAAACAAAGACTTCAAACCCCAGTCATGGATTCTGAGTTAGTATACTGTACTGCTGAGTTAGTCAACGCACATCCATAATGGTCTAGCAGGAAAGTCAGGAGAGGTGTAACTGAAAGCTGATCAGATTCATCCTACTACAGGTAAAAGCATACAACCTCAGGGCTTAAGACATTCACTAAATTTTAGCAAAACAAAGGCAGTGTAGGTAGTAACAGTTTGCATGTCACTTAGAGCAACCTCTTCCTTAACCAAGGAGGAACAACAATAACAAAACAAAAAAAAAAGGGATACAAACATGGCATGACCAAACAACTTTTCCCATTTTCCACAGATGAAAGTCTCCCAATTGTTCGTTTTAAAACAACACAGCACAACATTGCTCAGTGTTGTTGTAAGTCACTCACACGTTCTCTTATTCTGGAGGTTAAATTTTCCACAGATGCTTCAAAGCCTTCAGCTCTTTGTTTCTGGGACCTGATTGCTTTTTTCAGAGCAGTCTTCTTTTGCTCACTTGCTTTCCTTAAGGCTAACATCTGGTGCTTGTATTCACCAACTTGAAGTTTCCAGTCTGCTATTTTCTTTTCTAGAGTCTGCAGCATAATAACATCAATTCTTTTCAAATTCTACACCTTACAGATCTTTCTGTGATATAACATAAATGGGAATACCAATTACATTTATAATGTTTCCATAATGTCTTTGTATCTCAAACCTTGTGGTTGATACAAGGAGCTAGCCAAGATACATACAGCAGCAAGCAAGAGAAAATCATAACAAAGCTGATCAAGGGAATCCAAGGAGGTGAAGAAGCAGGCAGGAGAAGGGAGGAAGACAGCAAGTTACCTATCACCGTGTGGTCTTGGAAATGAATGCAGAATTTCAATGTAGAATGCATAGCATGGATATTAAACCCATTTATGAGAAGGAAAATAAAAATGCTTTCATTAAAAACCTTCCCTAGTGACTGATTTCTGTAAAGAATATCACCTTCATGATGCTACTAGTGATATTCAGTGATGTAGTAGTATCCTGTGCTCTGAATCTATAGTGAGCACACACACACATGGGAGAATGGCGATTGACAGTGGACTATCGTGGTCTGAATGAAGTGACACCGGCGTTGAGTGCTGCTGTGCCAGACGTGCTGGAACTTCGGTATGAGCTGGAGTCAAAGGCAGCCAAGTGGTACACCACCCCTGACATCGCTAATGCATTTTTCTCCATTCCTATAGCACCAGAGTGCAGGCCACAGTTTGCCTTCACCTGGAGGGGAG
>WTSP01026923.1:0-12292 GCA_025331215.1 Actenoides lindsayi | reverse complement strand
AGCTCTGCTCATTAGTGCATCCATCCATGAACAAAAGGTAGCTTGTGCTGGAGACCAGTAATTGAAATGCCTAAATCTCTTCCACGGAGAGCAGAGAGTAACACTTTGGTGTCTGGCTCCATTCTAGCACTTCAATTATTTTTTTTCCGCCTATATTGAATGCTACAAGACCCCTTTTAGATCAGTATTACTGTCCCCATGAGCAGGCAGATACAGGGCTGAGACAAGGTGGGGAATACCTTGGCCCTAGAGGGAGTCAGTGCACACTGATGAGCTGCAGCCCAGACAGCACCCCTGGTTGTTCTGACTGCACAGCTTTGTTGATAATCTTGGAAACGGCTGAACTAACACTCATTCACTCACTCTGCAAGGGGGAGGAGAACACAATTCACACACGAGAACGATGTTTTGGCTTTGTCATTTGAACTTAACTTAGGAAACTTTAACACCATTGCTGATAGCACGCGTCGGTCTGGTAAATCAGTCAGAATTCAAGGTTTCACCCACTGAACAAGTCTTTAGTACTTTTAATGCCAGTTGAGAATTACAACTTCCATTTAAAAATTACACTTCTCATAAATACACTGACTTTAGCATTAAGTATCTTACATGCCACTGTATTGTATTTTAAATACAATGTAAACATCTCCAAATGCTGGCCATCTCATCTTTACCTGTGCAGTTTTTGGACACTTGGGAGAGGGGTGGGGATGTGAGGGAAGAAAGAATTAGACGAATGAAAATAAAATGCACCCCGGAGTACTTTGGCTGCTGTTCCTGAGTTGGCCCGAGTACTTGCACTGGCTCCAAGGTCCTTACTGCTCCTTGTTCCAGCGGAGCGTGTGTGTTCTTGACACACTGTGCTCGGGGGGGGTTGGGGGTGGTGGGAGGATGTTTGGAGTTGGAAAGGGGGAGTGGTGAAGCGAGCAGAAGCCACGCGTTCCTGAGGAAGATACACTGCGGTTCCTTTGGACGTTAATATTGGAAGGGGCTGTACATCTTCTGCTATTTGAGCTGAGGGAGAACTGCTCGTCTCCTGCCACAGAACTGGAGTTGCACCCACAAGTTAGTCGGGGGATGAAAGTTGTTCCCGGCAGCTCAAACTATGACACAGTTTCAGAAAAACACCCTGACCTCTGGTGGAATAGTTATGAGCTGCATGTTGCACACATCTCCCCATTAAACAAAGGTGTGTTTGTTGGCCAAATGAGTAACCTTACCTGTGTAAGAAGCTGAGGAAAACTTTCCCCCCCTTTCCTAAATCCAGTAAGAGGTTTTTTTAGAGCCTTGCTGCTCAGTTACAGCCAGCTTCTTTTGGAAATGGCTTTAATAGTGGGTAAATAGCTGATAACACAGCATGGAATAGCACAGAATTCTGATTTAAATGAATTAATACTAAGAATGGTCTAATTCTTTGGCCTAAACCTTGGCTTAGACCAAGGTTCTTTTGGGAAATGATGGCCTGAGCCAACACGAGACACGCCTGTTGCAAAAGTGTTCAAGCCAACTTCACGTAGCTCCTTGCCCTAATTTGGGTCTGAACTGACAGACCTGCAGCAATAGAGTTGGTGCGTAAACATCCCTTACAACTGGACAATAACAGGACCATGGAGGTACAGTTCAAAAAACAGCACAAAAAAAAAAAAAAAAAAGAAGACACAGCCTTGGACTTAATCCCTTGTAAACAGAAGAAAAGCAAATCAAAAGAACTGTCCCCCTCAAACCACCAATGAGCAAATCGTCAATAATTCAAACCTGGAGTTACTTGCAAAGTCTGTGTCCGCGCCTGGAGGCCGCAGCAGCATCCCAGGGGCTGGTCCTTCCACAGCCGTGGCACTGCTCTCCACACGCTGCCATGCCACCTCTGCCTGCTGTTAACCCACCGCTCCGCCCGGGCTGCGCTTTCCAGAGTCTCTCCTCGCTCCCTCCGAGGTCACACGGCCCCGTTTTCTTGTCTGGGTTTTTGTACGGACGCCCGTGAAGTGTTGAGTGACGGGGCCAGTGTGCAGAGGAACCCAGCCAGCAGGGTGAGGCCCAGGCCTCCCCAGGCACAGAACATGGACCAGCCATAGCCATGACTGATGTCCTCTGGCAGCCCATAGACGTAGCGAGGATAGCGAGACAACTCAAAGTTGATCCCGGCCACGCAAGTGCAGAGAGAGATGATGCAGCAGGTACCTGCGGGAGAAAAGCAAGAGGGTTCTATACTGCCCTCAGGCAGGTTAATTAGGCTCAGTTTATTTTCTCCAGGTGTTCTGCAAGTCATGAATTTTTCAAAATCAAGACTTAACCTCGCCCCCTCCCCCTTTTTTTTTGTAGTCCTACCAGTCATTCTTGTTAACAAAGGCAGGGGAGAGAAGAAAAAAAAAAAGGCAAAATATGTAGGACTACACTTCACAAATAGCTCCCTCCATTGCTATTTCAAACTCAGTCATGGGTAGTTCATCATGTTTCGATTCCCCTGAGACTTTATTTATTCCCACTGACTAATACTAGTCACCAGGGTCAGGACAGTACTTGGGCAACCTCCTCTCTGGAAGGGAAACAGCTGCAGGCCAGGGCAGCACTGCTTGGTTTCTACTGGGAACGTCCAGACACTACCAGCTGTAGCCTAGGCCCATAGAAAGGGCACAGCTTGTTGTCATCTGCCACACACTCACTAGGCACCTATACAGAGGGACAAAAAAAAACAACCCTGAAGAAACCTAGAATGCAAGGCACTATAGTATGGCTAACGTACACTAGACTCGAGATCAAGGTGTTGATTTTGTCCTCTCCAGGACAAAGGTGTCTAAATGCTAATGCCAGCCCTTACAGCTGGCAGCATGCCCATCACAGCAAGTGCAGAAGCGCCCAAAGGCGACCCAGTCTGCCTGGTCCACTTGCAATGCTTCACTCTCTCTCTCTGCTGTGCAATAATGAAATGACAATATTCCCAAAGGGAACAGCAGTTAAGCTGCGTGTATGATTATCAAGGACAGCATGGGCCTAACTTCCAGCCTTTCAGCAGGGTAGTTTCCTGTGCAGCTCCCCAAAACCACTCCTTGAAAAAGCTCACTTTTGGCAAGGGAAGATTTCACCCTCCTTGCCCAGTGGCACCAAACCAGTGTCATACTTACTTCTTTAATTGAGATGGAGGCTGTTATACCATCAAGTTCCATCCAGCCCTTACAGATGCTGACACTGGACCTCCAGGGTAGCAGCTCTGGCATTTAACTACGGTCGCATTTTTCATACTTGAAAGTTGCCTGTTTACTGCTTGCAATTTAGGAGTCCACATCATTGAAGCATTTCAGTAGCTTACCCTTTTGCCGCATTTGTTGCTACTCTGCCCCTTTCAAACAAAGAGGAAACACTGCCTGTGGAAAGCTCAGGAAAACCTTTGGGCATGCAAAACGTCTGGTCCCAGACAGGAGGCGCACAGTCCGTGCCCCGGTTCTCCTGGCTTGGCTAGGTTCGGATTTTATTGTGACCCAAAGATGTGAGCACCTTTGAGCAGCAGAAAGGTGCTCACCATTGATTTTGTTAGGATTCCCTATGGAAGATTGAGCTGTGCTGTCTGACTGGAACCACAGGCTCCACACCCTCAGAGCAGGCACGAGGCTTGCGCTCACTGTGCACGCGATCCCTCCGGCTACACACCAGTTCTCCAGAGCAGAAGGCTCCTGGACATACAGCCAGGTCTACTCAGGAACAGACAGGTACCCGTGCAATCGTGGTCCTGCCCAGCACTCCACCTGGTAACTCTGCACTGTGCTAATGCTTTGCTGCACTGAAGAACTGCTTTGTGTGTTTGCCGTGGACTTGGTTTCATGTTCAAGAGCACCTCTGCAGCCAGCAATACTGACTGTGGTGGCTTCAGGAACAGAAGTGAAAGGCTCTCACCTCCCATTAGGAAGAGCAGCCCAGCCACATACTGCATGAGCTCCTGCTGTTTGCAGCAGCCCAGCACACCGATGATCCACCCAAACAGGATGATGGAGACGGCCATGCCAATGAAGCCAGCGGTCATCCTCCGCAGATCTGGGGAAAGAGAAGGGAAAAAAGCAAGAAAGAAGCCATGAAGGTGTCAGCACCCAAACAGGACAGCCAGGGGAGAGCCCAGACACATTGGGATTTTCTGGTTCTGGTTCTAAAGTTTATCCTTCACCCACAGACTCCTCCTCCTGTAGCATCTCTGAGGTAGACAGTTTGCCCATTATGCTGAAACTAAGGGAATGCAGCTAACGTGACTCCCTTCTGCTGGGCACTGTACAGGTAATGGGCATTTCTGTCCTAATCAAGAGGAATACTCCCAAGCATGGAACAGAATGGATTATGAACGCAACAGAATTTGACAACAATGTGTAAGGTTGAGTCCGAGGGGGTGTGTGGGGTTTTTTTTTGTTTGTTTTTTCTTTGTGGGGGGGGGGGGGAGGAAGGTTTGGGTTTTTTTTGTTTTGTGGTGTGTTCCTTTGGGATGGAGTTTGTTGGATGAGCGTCTGCTGAAAATAGAAATAAAAGAAGTGAGAGGTCAGAATGGAAGGCAGATAGGATGAACTGAAAAAAGGAGCAGTAGGAGGACAGACGCAGACAGCAGATCAATACAGTATGATGGGAACAACTTCAGTAACAATCTCTAGAAAAGAAAAAACCAAACTTGGGTACCAGTGATATAAACATCACTTTGTCATCCACCACTGCTGCTCTTGTCTCCTAGTTTGGGTTCTAGCTGGATTTCCTCAGCACTTGGACTCATATGACAGGGGCTAGGCAGAATTACATAAGGCAATAGAACCAGAAAACAAACACGGAGTGAAGCAGGAGCAGAAAGAAAATATTAAACTGTTCTCGGTGACAGGCTACTGGTCAGTCATCTGTGTGGGAAGGACTCGGGCATGAGGCAGCTTGTGGGCCAGGATCTGGTAACAGAAGATTGAAAGACAAACTGAGATGCTGCCTAAATGAGCTGGTTGCCAGGGAGCTGCACTGGTGCACACACAGAGAAATGTAACAAGGTCTGTACAAGGCTATATGGTGATGCAACACCTTTGCTCTAAGCCAGCTAGGAATTGCCTGTCCTCGGATCCAGAATATGACTACACCTTGCAACACACCACACACGTGCCTGCGTTCCTGAATTCCCTGCTTACCCCCCTCCAGATGCCATGTCCAGTAGAGCACAGGGACCTCTGGCTGCCTGAGAGCCCTCCCCTGGCACCGTGTCAGGGTTTGAAGCAACCCGGCCTCGTGTTGCTGCTTTGGGTGACTTACGGAGCGCGTGCCACTCGTCCTGCCGGATGGTGTTAGTGATGTTGATGGGCAAGTTGCGAGGCAGAGAGCTGGAGGTGTAGTGGTACTTCACAGCAGTGCAGCGCTGAATCACACCTGTGAAAGAGACAGCGGAGTCAAACGGTGCCTTGGGCTTGCACAGAGGGCAGCCTGAGTTACTCAGTTCAGTAACAGAGCAAATGTAACCAAAAAAAAAAAAAGAGCTCGTTTACTTCAAAGGCTGTGGGGATTAGGAGAGCAAGGAGCCTTGCTGCAAAGAAACATTGGCAAAGGGGGAGCAAGGTGCTGAGGCAGGCAGGCTCCAGGATCAAACAGTAATGACAGTCACCCAAACCAGCTTCAGATGCTTCCTAAAGGAACTGGTAAGATCTCTTTGGGACGGCCAAGGAGACAGGAAAGTAGCTGAGTACTAACAGGACTGCTCTGTCTCCAAGACAAGAGTTGAATCACTGCACATTTTAAAGGAATGCTGGGAAGTGAAGATGGGAGAAATGTTTGAATTCACCCCAGTACTCGTTGGCTCTTTCCTTTCGATGAACAATAGCACCCGAGTAGGCTTGTTTTCACTAGAGCTTGAAGAAAAGTGTAGCCCAGATGCAAATGTGAACCTACACGCACACTCTTCTTGAAAGAGATTTTTAGTTTAAAAAATAGCCAGTAACAGAGCAGGTACTACAGGGTGCAGGGAAAAGAAGCAACCTTGCCCTCTGTGTCATAAATAAGTCTGGGGCCTGAGGGGGGAATAAATGTGGGTGATGGGGTGGAAGAGAACAGTCAGAGAGGCAGAAGAGCTAAACAGTACAAAAAGTTCCCCTTAAACAATGGCTACAGGGTCATTACCACTATTTGAATGCTGGGGCAGAAGAGCCATTCGCAACCAGTTGGCCGGTGAGCTAATGAAGCTGGTGGACAGTCACTACCAGGAGCTGCAGACACAGTGACCGATTTTGCAAAAGACACTAGAAAACCCAGGAGAAGAAATGGGCTTTGTGCTGCCCCAGCGACCACAGGAAGCACGACGGTGTTCTGACAATGTTCACCGGGACCGTACTGACCTTGTTCTGCGAGGACCTGCCAAGAGCAAGCCCCCCCTTCACACGATGAGGAGTTGCACAGAAGAGGCCCAAGCGGTTCCAGCCTTCTTTGCCCTCGCCCTGCTTTGCCGCTACTTCAGCACAAGTCCGTAGTGCTGTCTCAGCACAGGGGTCAACAACACAGCTCAGGAACAGAGGGTGCCAACTAATTTGCGAGAGCTCTGCAAACTTCTCCGGGAAGACCTTAGGCCAATATACAGCACGTCCCAGTATCTCGGTGGAGTTCACCTGGGACTGTTGACTGACTTCAGTTTCAGCACGGACATGATTTACGTGTGTTGTTGAGAAATACGTCCATGGTACCAACTAAGGACAGCAGATTTTAGATCACAATGCACTGCATTGAAAGGACGATCTGTGCACTAACATATTCTGATTACAAAAGCACTATATATGAAGTAGTATTTGGCATAAGAGCGAGGGTCACTCCTCTGTAATTCATGAAAGAAACATCAAAGCCTGGAGATGCACATCCCTTGCGATCAAAGCTACGGACTCCTCAGCTAAAATGTCATGAGAAAATCTTTGTTCTGTATTACCACAGGAGTTTACATGTAGACTAAAAGTAAAACCTCTCTACCTTCTTATACAAAACTGGCTATTTATAAGTTTTCAAATATCAATTCATTCTACCTCTGATTCAAAAACTTTACTCCTAATCTTTTCTTCCTCAGAATTCCAACTGCTAATTTTATGCAGGTAGCACAAAATTACATTAAAACAGCAAGTTTGCAAAACAAAGAGCTCAAGGGTTAGCAAATTTTAGGGTTTATGTTCAGCACCGACCCCTAATCCATGTTCTTGGTGACACCACGATCTTGATCACACCACCACGAGCCATTTTTCCAGCAAGATTTCCAAACCTCTGAGAGCAGAGGTGGGCCCTGCTCTGGTGTGAGCCACCACTGGCAAAACAAGGGAGGTCACCCTCTGTGGGTCTCCTAGAAAAGCTGAAACAGGTAGGCCAGAGAGTCAGGGGATCAGGGAAGCAGTGGCAGTGATTGCTCAGCTGAATCTTTCTCCCAGAAAATTATGACACGCACCCAAGCAATGCTCAGCAGCCAGATTTTGCATCTGCAGTCAGTCACGCTTCCCAGCTTCTGAGTGAATCTCTGATTTGCAGAGATGCTACGCACCCAAATATAGCCAGGTACTCCATGGGGCTGCATTTAGAATGACAGAACACCTTGTTCTCTAAGTATTCAAGAAAAAAAGGGGAAAAAAAACCCCAAAACAACACAAAACCAGGTCTGCTGTCTTAAAGTTATGTTGAAGTCAAAGGTATTTCAAAGGTACTCCAGTAAGTGCTTTGTCCTAAGCCCTCGCACACCTTAAATGGCAGTCTATAAACCAGGGACATCATCCTGCCCTCCCTTTCAGAAACCTGCTAGCAGAGTCAGTTTACAACACACTGAGACAAGCACCGTAAGAAATCCGGCCAATATTTAAATCTTCACCTTCAGCCAAGGGCTTGACCAGAATGGGCCTGTGTGATGAACAACAAGTGAGTGAGTGTTGTCTTTCGGCACAGGAGTAAACTGAGACTAGAGGACAGGAGGAGCAGGTGCTCACCTCATTAACTTACCAGAAAGCGTGCGTAGAAAGAAGGAGGTCACACGGACAGCCCGATCCTACCACTGAAAGAACACTATGGAAGTTGCACTGCATATGCAATTTTCTTGATTGAAAATTCAAGATAAGAAGCAATGAACGGCAACTGGCAGCGTCACACTGACACTTCCACGGCCAGGCTACATGCCTGTGCCTTCCAATGGCCAACACTGTTTCTCACACCTTGTCTTCAATGTGGGTTTTTTTCTCCCTTTACAGGTTCCCCTTCCATACTGTGCTCTCTTGACCCTTGGGACACTACATGTGAGCGTCCCTGGACAAGTCCTTTCTCCTGACTGAACATAAGGCTAGGAAAGATCAGAGGACGTTGGCTAGAAAGAATTTCTGGACTACCAGATACCCAGGTAGAGCACAGGCCCTGTGTCCCTGGGCTGCCAGACACCTGGAAACCCAGACCCAGGTCTGCTCTAACGCTTTCAGTTTGTAATCCTGGGCTCAGCATGCCTTGACTTTCTCTCAGTGTAATTTTTTTGTCTCTCTCCAATTTTGAAATAGGTGGGTTTTCTTCACCACGCTGCCTATGTGCCAGTGTTACGAGGAGGAAATGGAGGGGTTCTCATTTCCAGTTCTGCTACCGGGCCCAGTCCTATCTTAGAGCAGCAGTTTGGCTCTCACACAGCTGGGAGAGACTGTTTCCTTCCCACAATGAGCAAGGCCAGGGAGCAGCCACGGGCAGCTCACACTGAGCTATCACGTGAAGTCTGGCTGTCCCATCCCTCCCATCCCAGGATCACGCAGCGACGGAAGCTCCTAGCGTATCCTACCGTTTCTGCCCAGGACTGTGGAGAGCCCCACAGCTATGGGATCACTGTGTCCACACCGTCACCCAAAGGTATCTGGTAAATCCACCTTCCTTTAGAACACCATGGTAACTCCTGCAGATCCTGTTTACTGACAGATCATGCCCACCAACAGCCATGAAACACCAGGCACTGAGTTTATTAAATATGCCACTGTAACAGAGACGCTCTACAGACCTCACAGTTATTCCTGTAACTCTTCCAATTTATCATCATTTGGAAAGCACAGACACCAGGACTGAGCAGTTCTCTCTCAAGGGCGTCATCACTGCCACAAATGATGTTGTGTTCACGTGCTGAAGCACCCAGTGGTTCTCCTCACTTTTTCAGCTACATTAAGCTACTAAGAAGTCACTTCTGCCCATGATCTGTGAAACGTACCAGTACCACCCCAGTCTTTTCAGAGCAGGCTTGAAAAAGCAATAAAATCCCCAGTTTATGAACAGTGATGAACCTTTTCTTTTTTAATTCCTTCAGTTGGCTGGTGTTAAAAATGCATGTTGTTCAAATGAGCCCAGCAAGGTATCCAAAGCAGCCTATTAGGATGGATCTTTCCTAATTAATAATTTTCTACTGTCACCACTTTGTAAGCAATACTTTTTTTTTTTTTTTTTTGTATGAATAGAGAGCAAGACTACTAAACAGCACATTACAAATCCCTGCAGGCCCTCGCTGCTCACGGGTGTTGTGGCAGCATCAGTTACCCAGAGTGCAATCCCCACAGCACAGGCTCTACAAGGCAATGTACAGAGCTCCAGTTCTTACAGACCCCCCTCTCTCCACACACACACACAGATCCTCCGCTTCCCCACCAAACGTTTCAGTTCTTTGGCTGCTGTCTATTACTATTATCCATTTTCCCCATTTGGTTTGTACGTTGGTTCTTCTTTTGCCTCCTTAATTGTATTTTTTAAGTAAAACCATCTATTTTTTCATAGTTCCAAACCAGCGATTTTGCACTTGAAGAAAAAAATCCCACACATCATTTCCCTCTTGTATTTCCCACCTCTCAGTTTTGCACTACATTTTTTGACTCCTGCTTTTTCCTTTTAAAGATATGAAGTGAATACATTTTACATGTTTCAAAAAGATACATTTCAGACACAGAAATGTATCCATATATATGCATCACCAGATGAAATGCTCGAGCATGAAAGTTTCCATGGGACTGCTTTACATTAATAGCAGTTAGAATTACCTAAATAATAGCATTTAGTATTACCTGAGTGGATCAGGGTACTTAGGGACTTAGTCATCTATTCAGAATTCAAGAGAGATCCAGAAAGGAAAGAAACCAGAGGTACTAGAAGAATAGAGAGTATAAAGCCAAACCAAAATTACCACAGGAGTGTCACACACACACACACAAAAACCCTAACCAAAAAACAACAACAACAACAAAAAGACACAAAATCCCCCAAACAAGACACCCCTTTCCTCCTGTCACTAAAAGCCTATAAAACCCACTAGTTTAAAGATACAAAGAATATAGGAAGGCATCACACATCACCAAAGAGCTAGCTGACAACTTACTGTAAATTGAGGAGAAGTAGGACTTTCAGAGGTGCACAGTAGAGATCTTCAGCTCCCACTAGGAAAAAAACCACCTGTTTTTTTTCTTTCTGGAAGCCCCAGACCTGGTGTCATGCTTGGGAGAACGGCCCAGCCCCAGCTGACCATCAGCTGGAAAAGGCTGATCAATCACAGCTGCCAGAAGACAGAAGCAGCAGGAACAAGGAAAGGCTGCTAGCAATGCAGGTCAGGGGAGGGGAGAAGAAGAGCGTTGTACCTATTTAAAGATCTGGCTCTGCAAGAACTAATATTTATAATTTCCCTCTAAGATAAAGCATAAAACTTTACAGTAGCACATGCAAACCTAATAGGCAATGAATAGGAGGGATGGAAGTACGGCTTGTAGGGAAAGGCAAGGTCTTCTATGAGAACGGATGAATTAAAAAAGAAAGTGGAAGGATTGAGAGTCCCTGCAGCTTCACACAGCAGCCCCTGAGGAAGACCATTCACCACCCTGCAAAACCCCTGTGCATGCGGAACGCAGACTCCAGCCTCTCCGTCTGACCGCTGCAGTGGTTGGAAAACACCTCAGAAACAGAAGTGTTGAGGACCAAATGAGGATTCTTCTCCTCCCTTCCCCCAGCCTCTGCTAGTCTCCATGGGAGCTGAAAGTATTTGGCTTGATGTGAAGCAAAAACACAGGCAAATACTTTACATGACAAGCACAATTAATAGAAAGAAATTAATGAGCTGCCTTTTAGTGAAATGAGATCAACGTGGAAATAAAAAAAAAAAATGCATAAAATGGATCCTAAGAGATTAAGTAAAGAAGCTGATCGCAGAGCACCGGAGTTTCTAAAAGTCGGAGTCGCTGCTGTGAATGGGAAAGAACAGACAAAGACGAGCTGAGCTTCACAGCGCCAGTCTATCCATCCTCTGCTGTGCGGGGCTGGCGTCACAGTTGGAAGCCACGCTGGAAGAGCTGCTCCCACTTTCTTAAGATAGCATTTCCATTTTGTGCCTCGATGGAAGCGCTTCTCCCAACTCCTACTCTCCCAGTGCTAGCATGTACTCGCTGGAACAATAAGTCCTGTTATTTATTAGCAATCGTACGTGGCGTTTCTTACCCTTGTTTGATGTAGCACTTATTCTGACTTAAGGGGTCAGCCCGCTACATGATTTGTACAACCCGGTCCTGGAATTTCATTCACACCTTGCGAACTGCTCGGCTATGTACCGTGCACCACAACGGCGGAAGACCCACGGCTCTCTCTGCCGTCACCCCTGGAGCCCCGAGTGACACATGCCACCACAAAGGCCTGTCAAGCCACCACAGCAAGGAGAACTCCTCCGAGCCAGAACAAGAACAACAGGTCCCCTTCCCCTTGCCGCAAACCTCACAGAGCGATAAACAACGCGCATTTCTCAGTGCTCGGTAACGAGAAGGTGTCAGGGTTCGGAGAATGCCCGCTGAGACCGTGCTCGAGCGCTGGGCCACCAAAGGGGCTCTCCGCTGCCCCGGTCCCATCCGGCGCTGCAGCGTTTTAGGCGGACCGGAAGGCGCACAAGGCCGCGGGATCGCGCCAGGTACCCGCTCGCCGCTCTCCGCCCGCCAGGGACCCCACGGGGGCCGTGCGGGGCTGCAGCAGCGCCCGCCCGACAGCCGCTTCACGCCGCGGCAGCCGCCACCCCGCCCGCGGAACGGGGGCCGCTCCGGCTCCGCGCTCAGCACCGTGGACAGCGGCGGGCCCCACTGCCTCCCCGCCGGGGCCGCGGCCGGGGCCGCCTTCACCTCCCCGCCGCACCTTTCCGGATGAGCTCCTCGCTGTCCGGCTCGTAGCCCGCGCGGTGGCAGCGCCTCCAGAGCCCCGAGACGGTGGAGTTGAAGCGGCGGCCGCAGTGCGAGTCCAGAGCGGCGGCCGCAGCGGCCGGGGGGGGGACCGGGGGCGGCCCGGGCAGCAGGGCCCGCTGTGGCCGGGGGGT
>WTSP01026922.1:0-21962 GCA_025331215.1 Actenoides lindsayi | reverse complement strand
CAGCGGCGGCGCCTCCGTGAGGGAGGGGAGGGGAGGGCCGAACCGGACCCGTAGTCCTGTCTGCGCGTTTCCCTGCGTAAGCTGGCCCGGCGCGAGCCCCAGGGGGGGCGGGCGGTTCGCAGCGGGTAGTGGCCCGCCGGGGAAAGCGGCCGGAGGCCCGCGTTCTGCGGGGCGGGCGATTCGTTTCCGATCGGATGCGTGAGTTCGTAACGCACGTGGTGCCTTTACAGTACCGGTCAGACGGTGATTATTGCCCCCTCAGGGTGAGCCGGGTTCCCGTGAGCTCGGACAGCCCCTCCCGGACCGGCCGCGGGGCTCGGCAGCGGCACGAATGACCTGCTGCGGGCGGCCGGGAGCTGCCGGCCGGGACAGACCCATGGCTGACAGGTGAGGCGCGTCGGGCAGCGAACTGCCGGCACCGGGAGGTGGCTCTGCCGGCACCGGGGGGTGGCTCTGCCAGCTGGGCTGGGGCTTCCCGGGCTGTGCCTGTGCCCGTGCCCGCGCCCGTGCCCGCGCCGCGCGCTCTGGCGGCGCCGCCATCTTGCCCGTCTGTCTGTCTGGCGGCCCTTTGTCTGTCTGCGGCTCCCCGGCGCCTGCAGCGGGACCGGGTAAGGCGGGCCGGACCGGGGCCGTCCGCCGCGAGGGGCGGGCCGGGTTCCGCTGTCTGCCTGCGGTGTGGCCGCGCCGCTGCCTCTGCCTGCGAGAGGTCGGGCCGCACTGTCTGTCCGGCTGTCGGGCTGAGTCCCGCGGTCGTCCAGCGACATCCTCGGAGGCTTGGGCTGGGTTCCTCCGTCCTCCCCGCTGCCAGCGGAGCAGGGGCCGTTTGTCTGTGTGTCCGGCCGCTTGGGGTTGGACCCGTCCTTCCGCTGCTTCCCGTGAGCTGGGGCCGCCGGCTGGATCCCTCCATCTGGGGAGGCTGACAGACCGCTGTGTCCAGCTGCCTGGGGGGAAATGGGTTCAGCTCCTGGTTTTGTATGCTTGAGAGGACTCTTGGGGTTGATCCCTTCCTCTGTCAGTCCGAGGATGAGGAGCTGATGTTTCCCCTTGTAAAGTTGGAGGGGTTGGTATGTCCCCACCTGGGTGGGACAAGGGGGTGCATCCCTCCTCATGTGAGGTGTGGTTTTCGTGGTCGCTCCACAGGTCCCCATGGCCCAGGGTGGTGCTGGCAGCAGGGAGGGTGACCAGCCCCGTTGTTGCCCTCTCCCCGTGCCCATCTGTGGTTAGGTCCGTCTCTTTGAGGGGCATCTGTCTGGGCCAAGACCTGTCCCTGGGCCGGTCACACTGTCCCATCAGCTGCTGTGTCTGGAACTGTGACTGTGAAGTGGCCAGTTCCCTGGCTGCCTGGGATGGGTTATCTGGTGCCCAACGCCAGCCCTCTGGGTGTGGTGTGTCCCCTTGGTCTCTCTTTGGGTGGGGGGCCAGAGATAAGGCAGGGTCTCTAGGTTTGGTCAGGCTATTTCCCTGCCAGTTGTGGGAAAGAACAGGAGGGAGAATGTGGGCGTTCTGAGTTTTTTGTAAGCTGGGAACAGGGTTGCTTATAACTTTGCTTGGGAACTGGGTGGGACTGCCCATGCAGGGTGGTTTGTGAAATGCCTGTGGACCATGTTGCGTGCTGGCATTGACTGTGGCTCTGGTGATACAGAACGAGCCCTGCAGGCAGAACGGTGGGGAGTGACCCTGAGATGGCCAGCTGCGCTCCGCAGGAGACTCAGGAGGTGCCAGTGGTGAGTGTGACAGGCTCTTCTCTTCTCAGGTGAGCCCTCTGCTGAGGGGACGAACGCTGCTCACAGGTCAGGGAAACATGTCCCGTCGGAAACAGACCACTCCTAACAAAGTTCACTGTGAGTACTGTGTTACACAGCCCTGGGGGATCCTCACCCCAGCTGTGTGGTTGTGGAGATGGGGAGGTGGGGAATGATAAAAAGGTGCAGTTTGTGAGGGAATGGTGGTTACTTACGTTTCATCTTAGGGACTTTAAGAAGAGAAACTGAGCTCTCTGCATCAGGGGAGCTGCCTGAGTCCTGGCATGGCAGGACAGGGATAGGCTTGAACAAACAACTAACGCTGTAAAGGTAGGTGTGTATGTGCAGGGCCTGTAGCTGTGCTTTGCATTCGCACGGTCACAAGTGCAAGTTAGTACACTAGGAAATGTGACCTGGATCTCTGGCCTGTCTTGGGCAGCAAAGGAAGTTCTAGGCAAGGTGGTTTGAGAGTGTGGCTGGAAGCCAGGAGGTCCTGGGTTCCAATCTTTGCTCTGCCACAGACTCAACTGACTGGCCTTGGACACATTACTTAAGCTCACTGTTTCCTACCAGACAATGCAAATAAAGCCATTTGCCCTTTCCTTGCAGGGAATGGGCAGTGGCTGAGTAATTTACTGGACAGACAAACGTTCTCTGTCAGATTGTTCTTGAGCTGAGCTGACAGGACAGATCCCTGTTTCTCCAGCATTGTCAAGACCCTGGTGTCTGATAGTGAAAGGGCTGAAGATGCTGTACGTCAGCACTTCTTGTGGGCAGGCTACAGCCAGATGGTAGCGGAGCTGTGAGGTGCGTGTGGGTGTTTGGCTGCAAGCGGGAAGCTGTGCGTATACTGCTCTGGTTTGACTGATTGCAGCAGAGCAAAGTTGGGGTACTGAACCTATGCCCTTGTTCGTGCCCAGCTTTGTGGCTGGAGACATGTTTGGAATTTGGGCTGGAATGAGGAAAACAAATTTCTGCTTCTGTAGATGTGTGAAAGCAAGGCTGATGAGAGGGCCCTGGTGCTGCTAAGCTGTAGTAGCTGTCAGGAATATGGGACAAATGCTACAGCCCTAACATGGCCTCACTTTGCTGATGCTGCTGGTTTGCATGTCTCTATGTGTTTCTCTGTGCTGCCTTTTTGTATGGGTCTAGCAACAGGAATCTAAGCATGCTGTTCTCTGTGCTAGGGGGAAATACACTGTGATACAGCCTAACACTTGGCACACTCAGGGAGCGTACTGGGGAGAATTACCTCTGGCAATGGAAAGCCCTGTAGGCTGCTAGAGCTCGGCATGGGAGAGCTGGCAAAGCTTTCCTTGGTGGCCAGCGTGGCTTTTGGCATCTGCGCTGACTTGTGCTCTCAGATTCCTGCTTCTGGACACTGGTTTCAACAGTGGGCAGAGTATAGCTTTGATTTGCCTAATAGTACATTAATGACTCTGGAATTTTCCTCCTTAGAGCAATCTGGTATGTCCTGTATTTTGTCCTGTGGTGCCAATAACACATCTTGTGTCCAAACACATTTGCTTCTGAGAGCACGCAGATACTACTCCTGACATTTAGGCCACACTCACATAAGACAGGCACTTGCGCTCTCCTGGTGTAGAGTCTCTCATGTATGGAAACCGAGGGGTATGACAGCTCTAATGGTGCAAGTAGAGTGTCTGTGGTGGGCTGTTTTCTGCGCTCCACTGTGTAAGAGTTATTTATGTTCTTCAGAAGCTCGTACTATCATATGCAGAACTCTATGTGTTATGGAGTTCAGTTGTGCACTATTTTCACAGTGAACATTGCTTTTTTTACCTGCAATACAAGTAATTGTATCTCCAGTTTTGGTCTTGGGGGAAGCTATCTGACAAACATGCTACCAGCGGGCATGAGGTTGAGGTTATGGCATCTGGTATGTCACAAAGAGGAATTCTGGGACCTGTTCACCTCCTTTACATGCAATACATTGCTACAGAGCAACTATTCAACAGGAGCCAACAGGAGCATCAAGTAGGATCACAAGAAAATAAAGAGACTGAAGGATACAAGAAACATGTCAGTGGTGATGTCTCCACCTCAGGATGGAAAATCTTGTCTGTCTTACGATGAACACCACCAAATCATTGGGACTTCTCTGTCTACCTAGCCTGCTGTGTATCTGGAGGGCCCAGAAATGCCATGCAGTGCCCTGACGAGGATAATCGGAGAGAGCATCAGCTCCAAGAACTGGGTGAGCCAGCAGAATGAGGAGTCAGGCTGAGACATAGCAGACACGTTACTGACACTTCTTCACAGGGACTGGAGTGGTTGGGAGGAGAGGAATAAAAGGGACAGCAGGTATGCAGCTTTTTACGCAGTTGTCTGCAGCCGGGGTCTGATTTGGCAGGCTACGGGGCTGGGGAAGCGCTTTCTGGATTTGCATAAATACCACTGTGAATATCTAACTGGACAAATCTGTGGGAGGATGGTGCCTACCTCTTCTTTGCATGGCCACTCCGTGTTATCTTCTTTCTTGGACTGACTAGGGCAAGCAACAGCTGCAGGTCTCCTCTCCCTGGCTTGCTCGGTGCCACCTCTTTCCAGGGTTACTTTCCAGGCTTGGCATGGCCTCATTTAACCTTGCTCTCACAACAACATGGTTTGCTGTCCTCACTTACAACAGAATCCCTTCATTTGGCATGCAGAGTGACCAGCTGGGAAGTTGTGCGGGTACAAGTCCAAACAGTTTTAAACTGCAGTTGATGTGTAAGGAAATTCAAAATAATACAGAAACAATGATAAAAAAATACTGCTATCACAAAAGGCTTGTTGTGCATGGTGGCCAGTCCTTCTACAGTTTTAATTGTAGTTGTTTCCACTTTGGCAGGGCTTCAGCATGCAATTCGCTCTTAACAATTTAATTTTGTTTTGCCACATGGTGCATGAAAAACACTTAGACCTGACAAAGTGGTAACACATAAACTGTAATACTGGAATACACTTACTGCATTGCCTGTTCCACACCAAACTGAAAAATACAGTGCAGTTTCATTGTTCCTGTGAAGGTATCTCAATTAGTTCAATCTGGCCTTTATTTTGTCCCGGAGTCTAAAGTATAAAAGTATAAAATCTCTTTAAGCAATTCATCTTGCAGTCAAGGCCCATCCATCGCTGCACTGTCACTCCACCAGTTACAGGCTGTTTTTGTGCTTGCCAAAAAACTGCTGCAGGTGTTAGCGTGCACTTTCATTTTCTCCCTGCTGTCCCATGAGCTGCTTTTCTTTCCATTGCTTGTACCCTTTGCAAGTGATGCTTATTTTACGACTCTTGAGAACAGCTTTTGTTAGTCAAATTAATTCCCACTTCCTAGTTCTGTTTGTCTTGGTTGGAATATCCCGTTAATCCTCTATTTCCTTCCCTTTCCCTTTGACACACACACATTCTGTGCTCTTGGGTGTTCCTCGAACTCTGCTGTTTGTAACATTCCCAGGATTGAAGAGGAAGTATCTTGCAAGAAATAGTACTCAGCATTCAAAACCAAGCAGAAATGTTACTTGCATCAAAATCCTTGGTTCTTAAAGGGCTCTGTGGGCTGCCATTGTTAACTCTTTCAATTGTGTTGTTTTTCATTTCAGTAACCACTACAGCAGTGTGGACAACCCAGAATAGCGATGGGGCAGGTGGACTAGATCCACAGTGGTGGAAAGACTTGCAGATTTCAGGTCCAGGAAAGGAACACAGAGAAGACCTACATGAACAGGGACTTTAAACTGATGTACAAAGAGGGAATAAAGTGGCTCGTCTGTGGGAGTCCTTTCTGTTTAGGAAGGAAGACAGGGGAATGGTGCAGTTTCCTTTTGATTTTGTTTTATGGATTTTGGGGTGGGGATTGTTTGTTTGTGTGTTTATTTTCCAGAACATCTGAGAGTTATCCTGCATTCACACAGTTCAAGAAGGGAAGGGCTCAGGAAAAAAAAATAATTTCTGGCTACCAAGTTGATACACCACCAGGTCCTAGCAGTCATAACTGCCTCTTGCACAGTACCACAGGGCTGCCCCCCACCTCCACGCCTGCTCACCTGGCATCCCACTCATCTCCAAGATTATGGAGAGGAGAATGGCAATGCAAAGCAGAGGCATTTCACTGTCCTACGTCTCTAGCTGTTTGTAAAACAAATACAGTGACTTGTTTTGGTGCTGTGGTCAGCCTGCAACCCTTTTTGTATTTAATAAAGAAACTTCTGGAGAAGAGTCTGTGGATTCACTACTGAGCTTAACATCCTTTGCTGATAGCAGTGATCCTGAAGCTGTTGCCTGTCTTACTCCCTTTCCAAATGAATGGACGTGTATTCAGAGTGGGATGGGAGTGTGTCTGCATGTGAGCATGTATGTGCAGAAACAATGGAAGTGTAACCCTGTACCTATCAAACATCAGGCTCTAAAGTTTCTCCCAAGTAGGACTGAGTCTGTCAGTAAATGAACAGGACACTCTTCCCCAAGTTCTTTTGGAGACAATATTAGTTTAATACGTAAGAAATTCTGTATAAGCTGAAAATAGCTTTAAAAGTCATCTTTCCCAAATCCCTGATGCCTTTTATAGTTACAGACTAGTGGAGAATGCACAAGGTGTCTTTTGCTAACAGTACTGGTTTGTTAACAGTTCGCATTTCTGGCTGTGAACTGATAGTTCTCTGCACTGCGCTGAGTCAATGCTAACTTGGTCCTGGGTGTGTTGTACAGAAAGGCCACTGGCAGACACGATGGCTCTGGGTTGTTGTGGTTGATGCTAGTGTTACTGACAGGCATGTTCTCTCCTCAGTCACTTCATGTAGAAGTCACAGCTTTTAAAATTCTGCAGTTTGTGTGTGTATCTGAGCCAGAATGCTCCTGTCGTTAGACCCCAGGCTGCTGCTCAGTGGAAACATACGTGATCCATAATGGGGAAGAAAGCAAATACACAGCTGCTTCCATGGGCAGTTGCAGTGGTGTTTTGGGAATCCAAATTTTTAACTGTCACAGGTAGCACGTCTCCCATCACAGCTTTACATCTGTCCTGTGTTCTGCTGGTTTCTTCACCTTGCCGTACTTTCTGGTTTTTCGGTCTCTGGGCTTTTATCCTGGTGGTTTGTGGCTGTCTGTTTCTTGGAGAGGCACTGTAATTCTGTAGTGTCTGCTGTTCATCCGCTCTGTATCTCAGTCCCACTAATGGGGGGTTGTGGTCCAGACATATGAGCAGCACTCCCAGGTTATGAAAACCATTCAGTGCTGGAATGGCTTCTGATGGGAGCACATGTGTCACAGCAGTCACAGTGGTACTTGCTGCTTTCCGTGACAGACTTAGGGTGCTCCTCAGCACCTCTCTTCACCCCCCATGGATGGTGTTCTCAAGCCTTCTCTGCAGAAACCTTTCTCACATTTCTGAAACGGAATGATAAATGCCTTCAAATGCTTTTGGAAACATCCACGGGGATGTTGGGAACTAAAACTCTTCTCCCACAGTCTCCGTGAACTTCTGAAGGTCTTTGTAATCTTCCATAAATTACTGCTTTTTAAAGCACTGCTGGAAATTGAGAGGTAAGCAACAGAAAGGCAGTGTGAGTATGAAAATGGGGCAAAGCTGGCTGAGACAGTTCAGCATGTGGGAATGTACCTGTCCTTGTAACAGGACAGGTGCTCTCTCAGTGGGTCAAGAATTCAGTTCTCTAGTTATACTGATGCCAGTTGTGGCCCTATGCTGAAAGGTACAGTTTTCTTCTGAAAGCTATGTTTTGACTCATTTTATGTGAAAAATGCAGTGTGTCTTCCTTAGCAATTTCACATTTATGCTTTGAGTGTTTCTGTATCAGTTGATAGATTTAACCCAAAAGCTATCCTGCTGGGAACTTCAGCACCTTGTCCCAAGCACTCCCAGCTCATCCACTGAGAGGTAAATTACAGCTACACCTGGAACAAAGTCATTTGGTTTAACATGAAAATGAATGGTTGCCTTTTATTGTTATTCTTTGGAACCAAAAGTTCTCCTTAGCAGGGATTGCTGTAAGATTTCTTTCAGAGAAGCACAAATAACTGCCTTCTTTCAATGTGTTTGCCATCTCCTACTGAGCAGAGGTGCTAGTGATCAGTGTCTTTCAAGAAAACAGGCTGTAAGCTATCCTAGACAAGCACCCCAGCTTTCTGGGTTCATTCTCTTAGTTTTCTGGTTTAAGCACAGGAAGTGTCACTGAGATTTATTTTAGACTGGTAGTGAAGCAATTCCACCAGCTCCAGCACAGGCACCTTGAAGGGCAATTTGTCCTCGGTCCTCACTGGACAGAAGGTGATGACAGAGCATGCCAAGGACAACCCTGATTTTACTGTCACTGTGGAGAGCAGATGAGGTACCGGGCACTCAGGGGGACACTGCTTTTGTGCAGGTTACCTGTTATGGCAGGGAACAGGACTTAAGTATCTAGAAGAGCCATACAGCTCTGTGCCTGGTCTGTGATATGGTCCTAATCCTGAGTGGCTTCCCCATGCCCAGAGCTGTGCTGTAATTCTGTTGGCAGACAGCTTGGTAGCAGAGAAAGCTATACACAGGATCTCACGGGGGATTTTTGGCCAGGGTGGCATATAAGGAGTGTGCACAGAGCAGCCTGATGCTGGACATTTCCACTGGCGAGACTGTTCTACACACAGGGACTGGACTTACATCAGCAGGTACAAGAGGCTGGTATTGCAGGGTAGGCAAGCAGAGAGGCTACCTAAATGTGTTCCAAGAGGTGACTTCAGAGGTTCTGCACAGTGCAGGTGAGCAGCCCCACGCTTGTTGTGGTTTTGCAAGTCTTGGTAGTGAAAGGAATGGAATGGCACCAGTCTGACTCTTTGTCTTTGTGGCTGCCAGGGGAGCAAGTCTTTGCAGGGCTGGAGGAGCAAGCCCGCCAAGCCATGATGAAAAACAACTTTCCTGGAGCTCTTGGGGACCAAAGGCCAAACATTCATCCGCTACAAGACCCTGACTCCAGCAGCAGTGAGTTCTGCCCCTTCCAGTAATGGCAAGATAGTAGAGTACGGAGACTGACAAGGGGTGAGGCTAGGTGCTACACAGCTTGTGGGAGTCCTCTGAGGACCATCTTACTCATCTCCTCCTCTGGGTTAGCACTTGGCTCCTGTGCAGGTCTTTGTCAGCAAGGAGCAAGAGCAGGGCTGCTCCCTAAGGGAAGGCAAGCCTGGAGCCAAGGACCACCTCAACATAGACTGGGCAATAACCTCACTGCTGGGCTGCAGTCCCAACCTGCCAGAGCAAGGTGGTAACAGCAGCAGGTCCAGCTGATGGTCCAGTGGTTGCCAAGAAAGGCAGGGTAACAGGCCAGGTCCAGGGACTCTACAGAGCACTTCAGGGACTGAAGTGCCCCAGCCTGAGTTTAAATGGAGCCCCTGGTTGGAGGGGGTGGGTGGAGGCCCTAGGTTATGCTGGTCAGGACAACTAAATCCTGTGAGTGCCATCAGGGTCCTGACACTTGGAATAACTGTTCTGCATGTTCTAGGTAGCAGTGAGGAGGAGGAAACCACCCAGGATGAAGTTTCTTCCCATACATCTGAGGAGGATGGCTCAATGGTGAAAGTGAAGAAAGAGTTAGAGAATGCAGAACAACCTGTGGCTGGAACCCGAGTAATGAGAGAAAATGAGGCAAGTGTGACCTGGCTCTGCACTCACCTTAGCCTCTCAGGGAGAGAAGAGGACTATCTAAACACTTCCTTTCCCCATCATGGTTTCTTATGTTTTTCTCCCTCCCACCTCTTCCAGACAGTATCTCCTGGCAGGAGGAAAGGGTATGAAGAGCTCTTGGGCTGCCAGGAACAGGAGGTGGCAGTGACAAACTGCCCTTCTCCTGGCTGGCCAAGGTGACTGTGCAGAGTGTGTCCCTTTCCTTCAGTTCTGGTGACTCTGACGTCCCTTCTGCTGCAGAGCCACTGTGCCAGCAAAAGCCCAGGTGCTCTTGAGGCCCATGAGGACTCTGCCTGTTCTCCCTGAGACAGCCAGAGTTTTGCTCAGAGACTACAAAAAAGGAAGTTTCAGAAAGAACACGAACCAGCCCCAGCAGGACTGGGCACACAGCACATGGTCTGGTCAAGGCCTGCCTGCAGAGTTGACTAGATACTGGGGGAGGGTGGGGTAGCTGTGTGTGGGATCTGTGTGCCTTAAACCACAGTGGCATTTCCTCCCCATAGGTGCCTGAGAGTTTGAATGCTGACCCTCTGCTGGGACTGTCACAGTGCCCCCTCTGCCAGCTGGAGTGTGGAAGCAGAGACCAGCTCATTGCTCATGTGTACCAGGTAGGGGATGGATCCAAACTGTGGGATATCTCTGGCCTTAAGCTCCAAATTCAGGAACAATCCAGAGCACAGTGTGGCCTTGTTGTGGTCTTTGCAGTCACAGAACTGAGATGGATGTGACTGAAGTTCACAGCAGTAAACTGTGTCCAGAGGGTGTCCTGGGGAAAAAAAAAATCAGCAAGGCACCAGTCCGAGATCTAGAAAACACAACTCTATCCCAAGGCAGTCTCTGCAAGCAGTTGCAGGCTAAGACCAGGCAGTTCCTTGAGATTAAACATGGCAATTTTTACATCATTCAGTGAGATAAGAAACCTTCCTCCTAATAGCTCAGTTCTTTATTTTGTGCCTTTAACACTGTTTCTACCCATGAAAACAGCTTTTCTTTCTCTGAAGTGATTCCAGTATTTCAGGTAGTCTGTGCTGGAATCTCACAGGTTTTGTTGTCAGTGCTCTTTTCACTGCACATCAAAGTCTGTAAAAGAAGGAATGAAGCAGAACCAGCTGACTGTCTCCATCTAAGCACTTCCTCACAAGCATCCTGCCTACTTAGTCCAGTCATTCTTTGTCCAGCAACATCAGCTCCTCAGATACATTTCTGAAAACAAGGGTCAGGTCTTATGATCCAAATGTTTTGGCCTTAATCGTTTCTCTTGCACTGGAGTGGAGCTTTAGAAAGGTTTACTCCTTGCTGTTTGACCTGTGACATCTCAAATGTCTTGAGCTTGGTCTAGGAACTATCAGACAGATGTTTAGTGGTAAAGAGTTCCCATTCCAAGAGACTGAACTGAATGGTTTGCTGTATCTGTTGAGCTTGCCTTGGACTGGGCAGGGAGCTGGGCAACTTGTAACTCACTGCGTAGTGGTTGTTTTGCAGCACACAGCAGCTGTGGTGAGTGCCAAGAGCTACATGTGTCCTGTATGCGGCAGAGCCCTCAGCTCACCAGGATCCCTTGGGCGGCATCTCCTGATCCACTCAGAGGACCAGCTGTCAAACTGTGCAGTGTGTGGAGCACGCTTTACCAGCCAGGCCACCTTCAACAGGTCAGGGTCACCCTGACTGGTGAGTGGGCTAGGGTACCCACATTTAAAGATTAGGTGGTTTGCCTTAAATGACACAGAAGTCTTATGGCTCTGAACCCACTAAGGCCTGTAGGAGAGTTGTGAACTCCCCAGTGAGTGAGATTCCCTTGACCCCTTCCTCCCTGCAGCTCTGCATCACCTGCTAAGACCTGTGTGGGCTGTGCTGGTAGAAGGGTGTTCCCCAGCTCTGTGAAGAACTAAAACTGTGCAGAAAGCACTGGGGTCTCCAGTCACTGGAGAACAACCAACTACTCTTGCCCAGCAACCCATCAGAGTAGGTCTGTACTGCCCAGATGGGTTAATCATTTCCAGAGCAGGACTGCAGGCAGAAATTCTGTCCTGCCTGGTGCAAGATTACCCACTGACCAGTGGAATAGGGCTGAAAGGAAAAATCCATACACCAAGTCTCTGACTCTCTGCTCTTTCTGCTTTCCAGTGAGAAGCTGCCAGAGGTGCTCAGTGCAGATCGCCTGCCTGCACCGCAGAGCGAGGGCCCCTCCAGTGTTGAGGGGAAGGACATTGCCTTTCACACTCCTGTGTACCCCGCAGGCATCCTCCTCGTGTGCAACAACTGTGCTGCTTATCGTAAGCTGCTGGAGGCACAGACACCAGGCATGCGGAAGTGGGCACTGCGTCGGCAGAACGAGCCTTTGGAAGTGCGGCTGCAGCGTCTGGAGCGGGAACGCACGGCCAAGAAGAGCCGGCGGGACAATGAGACGCCTGAGGAACGGGAAGTGAGGCGTATGCGGGATCGAGAAGCAAAGCGGCTGCAGCGCATGCAGGAGACAGATGAGCAGCGGGCACGGCGGCTGCAGAGAGACCGGGAAGCCATGCGACTGAAACGCGCAAATGAGACCCCTGAGAAACGACAGGCCCGGCTCATTCGGGAGCGCGAGGCGAAGAGGCTCAAGCGGCGCCTGGAGAAAATGGACATGATGCTCCGGGCACAGTTTGGCCAAGACCCCTCTGCCATGGCTGCTTTGGCAGCTGAAATGAACTTTTTCCAGCTGCCAGTGAGCAATGTGGAGCTGGAGAGCCAGCTGCTGGGCAAAATGACTTTTGAGGAGCAGAGCAACAGTGCGCTGCATTAAGCTGCAGCCAAGGACTATGCCACCTCTGCTGCACCTGCCACAGGTGCACAAGTAGGCTTCTACACCCAGGAGGCTGCTGTGAGTCCCTGTCTGACTCTCCCTGACAGATGGTTCTGGTTTTCCCCAGAACGTATCAAGAGAACAGAGCTGACAGATGTTTGCCCCAGTAGCCCTGGTGGGAGCAAATCCTGAGGATACAGTCTGCCTGAGGGCCAAGTCACAGCCTGTGAACAGGGGAAAATAAATTAATGTTCATGTTTATTTAGTCCCCTTCTTTACCTTTGGTGCTTTGTCCTGGTCTTGGACCCTTCCCCCTTGATGGGTTTGGGCTGCTGAAGTTCTGCTGGGGGTGAAAGCCTAGTTCACTAAAAAGGGACCTTGTTTGCTGCAGCATGAATTAGGGAGCTGAGGACTTTGCTAGTCCACAACTCCTCTAGGAGTAAATCCCTCACAGTTTGTGCCCATGAAAAGGAAGCAAAGGAGGATGTCGTCTCCCTGGAAATGGCTGTGCACACCCTTTCTCTTAACACTATCGTTATGTGCTTATTTGCAGTAGCAGCCACGGGAAAACTAAGAGGAAACTGAGTTCCTGTTCTAAGCTACCCCATATAAACACTAACAGAAAGGCTGGCTGAGGTAAGCAAACAGCAAACACATTTGCTGGTTTACTCACAAGTTAATCATCACTTAAACAGCATTTCAGGTTTCTAAGTGAAAGAGTTAAGTGAATGGTAAACAATAAGCGTAGGTCAGTTCTCTAGTATTCCATGGTTTTGCTTTCCTCTTTACTGAGCACTGGTGAGGCCACACCTGCAGTGCTGTGTCGAATTCTGGGCTCCTTAGTGCAAGAGAGGCACAGATGTAATGGAGAGTCCAGCAAAGGGCCAGTAAGATAGTGAAGGGATTGGAGCATCTCTCCTATAAAGGAAGGCTGGGAGAGCTGGCACTGTTCAGCCTGGAGAAGGCTCAGGGGCATCTTACCAACACTTAAAAATACCTGAAGAGAGGATGCAAAGACAATGGACCAGGCTGTTTTCCTGTAGGAAGCGAGGGGCACAAACAGAAACACAAGAGGCTCCCTACGAACATCAGGAAACACTTTTTGCTATGTGGGTAACAGGTTGCCCAGGGAGGTTGTGGAGTCTTCTACCTTGGAGATACTCAAGATGCAGTCCTGGGCAGCTGGCTGTAGGTGGCCCAGCTTGAGTGGGGGATGTGTGTGTGGACCAGATGATACCTGGAAGTACCTTCCCACCTCAGCCATTCTGTGACTCCAAGACTTCGTAGTAAGCTGAGCTTGTTCAACCATTTCAACACAGCCAAATGACACACTGCTCATCTAGGACCGTGGCTCACGCTCATATTACTCCTTCTTATAGTAAATTCCTCTGTGACCAACAGTGACTATCCATGGTCACTGCAGATAACTCTGTGGAGTTAAGAGGGGCCTACTAATACACAGAACCACACAGGTAGGAAAGAAAATTGCTTTTGTTTCCATATTCAGCAGCAAAACAAATGAGAGGAATGTGGAAAAGGGGTGACCTGGAGAGGAGCCATGGAAAGCTACAATTAACTGAGCCTAAAAAAATCTGCCAGAGGGTAGGGAATTTGAACCTTCTTTAGTTCATCCAAGAGATAGCCAAGGTGAGATGTGAACATAGTCTGTAGCTATACGAAAAGGTTCCCATTGCTAATAGAAATAATTAGGAGGCTATGTCACTATGGAAACTAAATCTAGGCACACTTAAACTGGAAGAGGCACAAGATTAGCACAACAGGACTCATGGCGGGGCAAAGTGGTGGTACACTCCCCATTATTTGGTTTCTTTAAGACTGAGCATCTGAAAACACCTGCTGTAGCTTTGTGTTTTCTAAAGTCAGCCCACTGAACACCAGTCTGCCACCCATCTGTGTTTTGCAGCCTGAAGACCCCAACTGCTTCCATAGTTAAGGTCTGCAGTGTGGTTAGAGGGCAGTCTGAACACACTGGGAGCTACCATCTTCTCTCCCAGAGCTGTTTGTCTGCATTAGGTCAGAAGTGGTGACCACAAGACTCCTACTTGAGATGAGAAAAGTTAAAACAAGAAGCAAAACCTTTTGTCCAGACTACTTGGAAACCCAATTTTCCCATATTTTTTTTTTAGTTTAAAAAACTTTTGATTGAAGTCCCTTAAAGCCCTAGCTAATGCTTATGATAGTTGCCTTCAGTGTGCATAATGTTGCATTTTTTCACGATAATGAATTAACCTTACAGACAGCCTTGGGGATGCTTGCTACAAAAAGCATTTAATCTTTTCAACGCTGTAATTTCCTCCACACGCCTCTACAACATCTTGTTTCCTCACCTTACCAAAGCCATTTTAACACATCATTCATCACATAGAGCTGACACCCAGGGCCAATCTTTCCCTCTCTCACTTCGGGAAAGGGCACCAGACCTGGAAAGGATCTATCCACTTCCATGTTCACTTGTTCTCTGAACTCAGCTCTCACTTTTATTCTTACCTCTGTCTATTTTCATACTTAAACCAACAGTCTGCTTCTTGCAGTATTTGCTGCTGCTCAATCTTGTGCATTCTATTTGGCCAGCACAGACATAGCTTCACCCTGCAATCTGCAGCTGAAACTTCCCCTGCAGTGTTACCGGCACCTGATGATTAATCCGAGGGCTTCAAGAAAGACCACATAAAAGCAGAAGTATCTGAACATGGAATTATAGCTTGTAACCCTTCTGCCAGACAGCTTTTACCTTGCCTTCATCACAAGTCTCCAGATCACTCTGTATAGGACCAGAGAAGCCACATCCTAATGATTACTGATGCTGCAGACAAGCAAAAAGGCTCAAACACCAAAGGAAAAGCTATTGGTTTATATATAGATATATATAGATATATACTGTGTTTACAGAGTCAACAAGTTAAATGCAATATTCATTAAGAGCATTAACAATAAAAATACAATTTGTGTGTAGCCAAGTACAGACTTAAAATGGTAAAACAGGAAAAAGGATCTCACCAAAAGTACAAATATACAGTACAAATTGATTTATTTAAAACAGTTACAAAAAAAGCACAACAAAATAGAGATTATCCTTAGAATTATTAATGCTTTGTTAAAGATCAGGTAGGAGGAAAGGGGCAGGAACAAGGTCTGAGGGGAGCACCTGACTAGTTCTAAGGCTTTAGATACAATGCGGTCGGTTACATGTTAATACAGCCATTACATAACTGGGATTATAGCTGAGGGATCAGCACTTATCTACAAAGACCTCCTTGCCTCAGGGCAGCCCAGCGTTCCCCAGTGCAACTCTCCTGTTTCTCTGCTTTGCACGGGCAGACCCTCCCCTGGCGCTAAGGTGCCATGAAAGCAGAAAACAACTAGAACGTGCATGGGTGTGTTTGCAGAGTGGGTGGCAGCAGCCTAGGAGGACACTGGGGGCAAGTCCTGTCCTCCACAGACAGATGTGAAGACCATGGAAGGGCCCTGACCATCAGCATTTTCAGCCATACATGGAACAGGCCCTGGGCCAAGCTCTGTACAGAATGTGCATTTGTAACCATCTTAGCAGCTTCTGCAAAGTCTGGGGCCCTGGAACAGTCTGAAAGACAACAAGCAGTTGTGAGAGATGCTAGGGAAAGGCACATGTACTGCTGCGGGCAGGAACTAGCCTTTGGGCTACTCAAGCTGCTGTAGTTTCTTTTACAATATTTTCTGAGTAACAAGGATTGTTAGTTCTCTACAGGGGAAAATGACTTCAAGTGTGGGGTGGGAACAGGGGGCGGGACACTTAATGTGAAAAGTGCATTATACTCGTGCACCTGCTGGAAAAGAGAGGCAGAGGGGCCTCTGCAGCTTTCCTGCTTTCCAGACAGAGCTTATTCTGCATAGTCTGGTAGTGATGAGCGCTCGTCGCTTGGAGCAACTCTCATGTTCCTGGAGCAACAGTGTACGCACAGCCTAGAAACAGGCCTGGCCTCTGCTGGGCAGCTGCCCCAAGGAGTGTTTCATGCAATGGGACAGATGGCTGCAGACAGCCAGTACTGCGTCCTACAGACTCTTGCCAGAGTGTGATCTAGCTAAGACCAAGGCCAGGAGGTTTCCTTCTCCAGGTAGGACAGACCACAGCTCTCCTCCCCTTCACAGTAGCAGCAGGAAAACAGTGTATTTCTCTGAGAAGTCCGTCACATCTCTGCCAGCAGAAAAGCCCAGATAAACAACTCATTCCACACAGTCTTCCTGGCTTTATCTCCTCCTTTCCCTGTAAACCCAAGTAATAAAAGCCTCCTCCACAGGCTCTTTCATAGCCTTTCTGCCTACAGCAGAGCCCGTCTTGCACACTCCCTATCTCAGAAGAGCCCCAATGCTCAACACAACAACTACCACAGGCACTGAGCACCACAGCCCAACCCAGTATAGACAGATTCCAGTGATTACGAGTACGGCTAAGCTGGGCTAGAGGGCCAGCAGCGGCCCCCTCTTGCCCACTGCCTTTGGGGCAAGCAGCCGGATGCCCAGATTCTTCATCTCAATGCCCTGCCATGAGATATGCCCCCAACCATTCCTTCCATAGAAGAGCTGGCAGCTGAAACATGCACAACGGTGGGACTGACAGGGAGTCGGGATAAAAGCACCGAGGTCAGATTCACCCTGGCCTGTTCCACAGAGCTCAGAACCGCACTAGCCAAAGGCCAGGCCAGTGGCCAGGTAAACACCAGGATGAGCACCTTCACAGCCCTTCAGCTGCCTACAGTACAAAGCTATTTTAGCCCCACAGCATCTTGCCTCATGCATCAGCGTCTGCCTTTTCAGACCACTGTTCAGTGCAGCTGAGATCCAGGAGCAGTAGTTACAGTAACACACGTGAGATAAGGCAGGCTCTCCAAACCCTCTCTAAAAGGCAGAGACTTCTGTGTTCAAAGATGTATGTGAGGGGCTCTGCAACCTTCAGTTGCTCACACATTCCCTCTGCACATGCAACCAGCCTGTTACATTCACACACTGTACATAAGCAAGATCCCTTTCTTGGCTGCGTGCCACAGCGCTGAACTCCTCTGCATGCAGCACGCAAAGAACAGTCAAGAGAAACTGGGCTCCTCTGCCTTCTGCCTTTGGCCACAGACACCCTGGATATCCTGAGCATTAAGTACTAACATTAACCGAGGTCTTTGCGTGGGAGAGTCCGATGAACAGCAATTTGTGACAGACAGGGACAATGAGGCCAGACACCTGGGCCCAGACAGTATCTTCTACTGACAAAGGGTGCCAAGAAAACAGCATCTGCTCCCACAGCTGCTGCATCCAAGGAGGCAGAATCTTCACATGACAGCATCACCAAGACTTCATACATTTCAAATGCAGCTGATGAGATCGGAAGCAGTGTGTCATTTGGGGGAAGCTACACATGATACAGACAGCATCCTCATTCTGTAGAAACCCCTGTGAGGCACAAACACCGAAGGCATAAGTAGCGCACATCTCACCTAAAGCCTAAAGAGAAACTGTCCTGGTGCAGGCATTTCAAAGGCAACAGAAATGACTAGGACTGACAGCCTGGATAGAAGGGACATTCTGGAGACTCTAATTTGCCTGATAACCGGTCAAAGCACCCCTCCGTCACGCAGTCAACTGAAGTCAAACAAGCAGAGGACACATTCCTGGCGAGCACGCGGAACAGCCCTGAGACACCACCACTGCAAGCTGACCGAAGGACGGCAATGCCGAGGAGAGGTGCTGACACTCAAGCTGTTCAGGGAAAGAGAGCAGCAGTGCCCCACCAGTCAGGCATGCCAGACAGAAAACTCAAGGAAGATGAGAGGAGATAGAGAACAGTACGCTGAACATCAGGAGCAGCATCAGGACCCTTAGCGGAGACCTGCACACTGACAAGAAACCCTCTCAAAAGCCTGGTCCTAGCACAGAGATGGGCACCTTAATACAAGGAATACTTAACCCAAGTTAAGTCAGCGAAGACTCTTATCCTCAATATAATAGTGACTATTTTTCATTCTGGCTAAGCAGTTAAGAGCTGGTGTCATAATGCACCATCAAAGAGGGCAAATTAGTGTAACTACAGGGGCCTTCACTTGAATGGAGTGTTATCACCATAATGAGGTATTAATATACACGTGTATTAAATCTCACCGTGAAGACAACTCTTGATCTTACCATGTTGTTCTGCAGAGAAACTCCAAAGTGAAGCGTGAGAAAAACTAACACAAAAGCACCCCAAAATGCCCTACGATGCTGTGATATTTTTAGAGTCCTTACATTAATCATAGAACTGTACTTAGCAGAAACTTTGTACCTTGCCTGCACATGCACAAACACTTGTCTCTTGTCTAGAGCTTATTCGGGGAACTGCCTGCAGGGAAGAATGAGCCACCTGGAAAGTTTTCTTCTGATTTAATTACAAAATAGTATTGGTCTTCTCACAGAAAAAGGGTATACTTCCATCCTTCCCTAGAGAATGCTGAATATATTTTATTCCAGCTTTAAAAAAACCCCACCAAACCCCAAATCCAACAAAATAAAACCCCCCAACCCCATTCATCCATAGGCTAAACCTCTGCAAAAGCTGTAAGACAAAGTTTTTTTGTTTTTTGGTTTTTTAAAGTTACTAATATGGGATGAAAGACTTGATTTGGTGGCAAATAATTAAATGTATTTTATAGCAGGAAACTGATGTCTCCCATCCCAACTCGTGTCCCATCCCAAGTGCTCAAGTTCCCTATTCACCTACACCCAAACCCATCCTTTTGGTCCTTCCTCTTGAATTTTTGTGATTCATTAAAATCTGTACATTCTTTGCAAGAAGAAAGAGCAGTTGGATTCAGTGGAAGAGACATTAAACAGAACCACCAGAGAAGCATCTCCATCCTGCCTCAAGAGCTCCATTGGTGAACGGTCCTTTTAAAGTGCATGTGTGAAGAAAAGGGATACTGGGAATAGAGCCCCCTAAACTCCAGTGGGGACCCATCTCTCCCCATCATGAGAAAGGAGGAATAAAATCTTCAGCAATTTCATCTGCTACCTTAAGCCCTGTCTGCCCTCCTCATCTCCCCTCCTGTCCTGAATGCTTAGACCCTGCCCTGCAGGGAATCAGTCACTCAGGGAGGTGTGAGAAAGCCCCAGCCCCTGGAATGCTCTCAGGAGCATGCAAGCTCACGAGCACATCCCTGTTCTCTACCCCACCTAACCTGTTGCTGCTCCCTGAGGCACAGGAGCCCTCTTGATTCTCCAAGAGGAACGGGTCAGCCACTGAACCGGAATAAAGCCAGTCCTGCAGGGCAGAAAGCAGCCTTGCTGGTGAACCTGTCACAAAGTCTGTGCAATTTCTCTGCCTGACGGTGAGGCTCACCCACAGGGGATGCCCTAGCTCACAGCCTCAAAGACATCACTTCCCTGCATTAGAACGCCCTTCAATAGACAGCTTGACCTCCTGGGGAATGAATGAGGGACGGAGCAGAGAGGGCCGAGGCTCCTCTGCCTGCACACTGTATCTTTGGAAGCCTGGGGCTGTCCAGCTGTGCTGACTGCCAGTCTCAGGCTGAGAGGGTTCTGCAGGAGAGCTCTGGGCTGCACTGTCCCTGTCTGTGTGGCTCTTCCTTTCAGCAGCTCTGTCAGATGGTTCTCTGGACCCCTGAGCTGTTCTTTCAGATCTCTCCCTAGTAGACATCGACTGATCTGTGAGGGGGTAGTTAGCCTGAGAAGCGGAGTTGCCATTCATGCTCTGTAAACTGATTGATATGCAGACATCGCCCACTTGCAGCCTGTGACAGGGCAAAGCAAAGAGCTGAGCAGTCCGCCCTGGGCTGCAGGAGGACCAGCCCTGGCCATACACAAAGAAGGGGTGCTCTGGGGGCACATCTATGCTCACTTTACTTTGTTGTTCCCCAACCACAAAATGCAGTGTGACAAGCCCAGGCCACTGGCTTTCCTGAATATCCACCACAGTGCTGGAGTCAATCTTCAGGCCCCCGCTCACCTCTGCACTGCGAACAAAGTCTTGAGTCTGCAGGTCTTCCACCCGCTTTAGCTCTCCTGTAGCCAGCTGGATGATGGCTCCTTTCATGAAGTGAGAGGGCAAGTGTGAGGAGCTGGGCGGCTGCAGCTGGGCCAGGTCCTTCTCAAGCACGCTTCCTCGAGCCTGCGCATCTGGGCTCCGCCTCACCAGGGTTTCTGAAGTGGAAGACCTGATGGGCTCCGATCCAACGGGAACCAGGATTGGCTTGCCGTTGGCTATCACCATTCCTTTGGTTAATTGTTTTTGTCTAACCGGCTCTTCAGGGGACATTACGCACGGACTCCTGGACTGGCTTTTCTCGGCAGCAGCCCTGTCCACCGTGCTCTTCAGCGCGTCCTTTGACTCCCCCTGCTGATCAGGGATATTATGGCAAAGGTTTAAAGGGCTCGGGTCATCTTTCCTCTGGGCTGCCAGAATATGATAATCCTGAGATGCCAACACCCCCACCACCCTCTGAACCTCCAGATCAGCATCTGGGGTGCTTCTGTGAGCTGGCACAGAGATCTCTGTTCCCAACGTCTGGTAACCTGAAAGAAACTGTCCGTCGACCACACATCCCGCTGCAGCCCCTGACAGACAGTCTTCACCTTTACTGCTGGCAGAGTCCACAGCCTCACTGGTCCTCCTCACCACATTATGCTCCAGATGTCTCTGTCCACCATTGGCAGCAGCTATCTCTGAACTCAGCTGACTGTCTTGCTGAGGAGACTCTGGGCTTCCACCTGCTGCAGGTGTCTCATAGGCTGAATACCCTGGTGGGAGGCGGGACATCTGATAATAAACAGGAATTCTACCCGGTGCAATATCTAACGGCTGGGTCCCGGCATGGTGCTGCACCTGGCCAGAAGGAGAGACTGCAGAAGCAGATTTGTTGAAGGTGTGGGTAGGAGAGGTAGTCTGGGGGGAAGGAGTGGCTTCTTCTGTGAAGAGAGAGGCATATGGCACAAAGTGGGGGACATGAGAGGCAGTGAGGTTGGTGGAAGGAGACAGGAGAGGACTAGGCAGGAAGCCAGGAGGTACAGCATAGGGCACTGTGTAATGCGAGCCGATGAACTGCAGAGATGTTGGAGGGATCTGCGTGTAGTGGATGGGAGGGTAGGGCACCCCGGGGTGCTGGAGTATTGGCGAGGTCACATTGAAGGCAGGGGGCAGGGGGCTCATGTTCACCACGGGGTGCAGACCCGTGGGGGAGAAGGTGGCGGGTGGCACTGCCACTTTGTAAAGCATCCCATACTGGTCCACTGTCAGCCCTGCCACTGCTTCCGTGGCCTCGCCAGGGCCATAGCGCAGGGCCGCAGGACCTGGACCGGCTGTTCGGGCCCACTCGGGGCCCTCGCCCGAGGCCTGGGCACACCCCGCCCGTCCCGCCTCGGTGCCGGTGCTGGCGGCGGGAAGTTCCCGTTTCTTGGGCGGGAGGCACTCCTGGCTCCGCTCGTGGCCTGCTCTCATGGTGCCCCGTGGTGTCCCGGCAGCCCCGGCCGCGACGCTCGTTCATGGGGGCACCCGCAGGGGTTGCCACACGCCGGCTCCCAGGTCCCCGCTGCCAGCCGCCGCCTCACCTGCACCGGGAACAGAGGGAGCCGTGAGTCCCGGCCCTGCCACGGCGCTGGGCACAGAGGGCCCCGGGAGCGAAGCAAGCCTCAGGCTGCAGGGACAGGGCGAGCCCCGAGCACCGGCGCTGAGAATCAGCAACGCGGCGGCTGCACGTCCCGGTCTGGGGCTCCGGCCCCGGGGACGGCAGGA
>WTSP01026921.1:0-30340 GCA_025331215.1 Actenoides lindsayi | reverse complement strand
CCCGCGTGTGGCTGCACTTGTCCGGGTGAAACTCGTGCACTTGCGCCGGTGCGAAAGGCGGCGGGGGAGGAACCCCAGATCGCATGGATGCGAGTGGGAAGCTGGCGGGGAGGGCGAGTGGCAACATCCCGGAGCGCTGCTTTGGGCTGGGAGCCTCACTCGCGACTGGCGGTTCACGGGTGGGAAGCCCGGGGGGCTGCGCTCGACTCTGGCCGGTGCCCCTCTCCGCGATCCGCAGCGTGGCTGCGGGCGGGCTCGTAGCAGCGTGCTTTCCCCGAGCAGATGTGCCCTTCCCGGAGCCACCATTAACTGCAGCTTCCCCAGGCGCGGGCGGGGACCGGAGGCCGGGACGACAGAAACTGGGCAACGTGGTGCTGCTGCGGGAGCCAAAAGTGCCAGGACCTGTGGGATGCTCTTTGTAGCAAAGCTGCGTAGGTAGGGCGAAAAGTGTTTTAAGTGACGTGTGCGAAAAAAATCAGTAGGTTTTCCTATGGCCCTATGTCATCGTTGCTTTTGATGCAGCTTTATGAACTCAAAACAGCTAGAAAATTAGAGATCAACATACTTTTCGATTACATAGATGCTTATTTTACAAAGATTTATTTAATTCTGTATTTTAAAAGTTTAGTTACATATATTTTACACACAGGCATTCCTACAGTTCCTTATGTTCTAAATGGAAAATTGCCCCCCCCATCTGAATAAAAAGACCAGAAAACCTGTAGTCTGAATTTGCCATTTCCAAAGCACTTTGAGTTCTTGTTTCTTGTCACGTCATTCCAATGATTTCTGCAGGTAACAGAATATTCGTTTTTACTAGTTATTCTAGTTACCTTTGGTATATAGCAAAAAAAATATGCTGCTTCTTGGTTTGTAATTGGTTTTGGTAGTTGTTTGGAATAGGACACTAGTTTCTAAGATCGTAAGTGCATTTCATTAAAGCTACAACACTATCTTCTAGGTAGCTTTGCTGTGTTTGAGCCCTCAGAAAATGATAAACTAGTGAGTCGGGGATTTTTTAAGCATTTGTATACGATGTTGAATGTCACAGAAGTTGACTATGAAGTTTTTTCATCTACAGCCTTTAGTTGTGGGGTTTTTTTCAGTGTAAATATGTATTACTGATATACACAAAAATGTATTTTACAGTACTATATTTGATAAAGAAACATTCCAGCTGAAAATGATAGCTTTTGAAAATCACAGTAATATAAAATGTATTTGGTTTGTAAACAAAAAAGTTGGTTTTGTATTGTATTTTAGTAATATTGAAGTTGTGCTTCCTTGCAGCTGAGGCTTCTTTCCCACTCCTTAACCCTATTCAATATCACTACCCTCCCTTGCTTTTTTTTTTTTTATTTCTACTTCTTTTTTGTGTTCTCTGCTGACAAAAAAAGGCCAGCAAAAGGTAATCAATAAGATGCAAATATGAGCATATTTTCTGTTCTTACTGCTTTGGATGAACTCCAGGCCTTAACAAAGTTGGTGGCAATGGTCCTGCTGATTGAACAGGTAAGATTTCAGTCCTTGTCTTATATCCAGACATTCCAAATTGCTCTTGCAAAGCTGGGCAAGTGTCTCACCTTCTCAGACTCCAGAGTAAATGAAGCGATAGGGAATGTAGATTCATATTATACCAAACCGTCCACTGGCTGAAAAGAGCCAACAAAGGCATAAGTGAGAAAGAATACAGGACTGATTTTTATTTTTTTTTTCAGAGACTTTATTAATTTGCAACAGGTGATATATTGAATTCAGTAGCGAGACGTCTGTTTTCCTCTCACCACACCTAAAAGAAACATGCCATTGATGAAGAAAATTTCATGTATTAACTAATCCAAATGGATATGCCCGTAAGATCCAGTCTGACTCCCACTGAAACCAGTGGAATGGTCTTCCTAAAGCCATACATCATCCATGAGCACCCATGTCGCTGTTAATTTGGTTTCATTGCTCTAGTGGATTCTCCTATAGAGAACATTCCTTGAATGTAGCTTTGGAGTACAATCCACTAACCAAGAATGGATTTCCTAAGAGGGAAATAGGCACAACTATGAATTCGCTTAAAGTGGGAATTTGCTAAACAGTTAATACTGTTCCATATCTTCCAGAAAATACTTAGAAATTAGGGCCCTAAGGTCACTTTACTTTAACATGTACTAACTCATCTGTTTGTCCTTTATGGTGTGCTGCTCATCTTACTTTTCTTTACTACAGTAGTTGAGAACATCACATTTATCATATTTACCTTCATAACACAGTGTGACATGGCAATTACTATTCCTGTGTAACATATGAAGAATCTGACATAATAAGGAACAAGTTAGTTCTTTCAAAGCCAAGGCTCACACCTTAACTAAGGCCAGTTTTCTCTATTTTAATTGATACAAAGAATATGGAATAAATCAGTATCCTTTATATGTCACTCAAGATCAGGTAATGTTTATGTTACACAATACATGCTACTAAGAAATCTTAAGATAGTTGATTTAGCAAGCTGCCCCTAAAAAGAAAAAAAAAAAAAGGAAGAAAAAGAAATGTTCTCTGAAGTAAAACTCAAAACTTTAGTTTGTTAAACAAACATCATTATCTAACAAGATGTACAGTAATGATGCCAGCTCCTTGTCCATTTGCAGTTCCTAAACTAAAGAGAGTGAGGGCTATTAAATAGTTTGCAACATTACTTTTGGTGATTTTAAGGTCACTTGTTTCTAAAAAAAATAAGTAGTGACAGGCCAACAGAAGGCGCTCAAGTTTGGTATTTTACTCCCAACTTAAAAAAAATGCTTCCTTTTAAAAATTTTTATTATTATTTCAGAACTTTACAAACAGTTTATCTGTAGCAGAGGTGACAGACTTAGTAGATTTCAGTCAGAAAGAAGAAAACAAGATGAAAAATTCTCCAAATATCTTTTTATGTTTACCTTTCATTGCTAATGCATGAGCCAGTTAAAATACAGAAAATGACCTTGTCTAAAGTAAAACATTTTGTAATTTAAGTGTTTGGGGTTTTCTTCAGAGCTAATTCTTACTAGTCCACTTACAGTTTCAAAAACACTAAATAAAATTGACAAAACGGCAAACAAAAACAGTGTAAAGAGGCTTCTCTGGTTTTAAGATTAAAGTATACTTTCCAATCATACCATTTTTTTTTATATAATGAAGCCTTTAATTCCTGCACATTTTATCATACTCAAGTACACATGAATCATAATTTCAAATATTTATATTTAGAAGGAGGCATGTACTCTGCAGGGAGGTGAGCTATAACAAAATACAGGAGTCCTCAGTCACAGGCAATTAAACATCTATATCTGATTATTATTCTTGGGAGTTTAGTACTGTTATCATTCAACCATTAATTTTATTTCCTAGTATTTATGATGTTATCCTATCTGGAGATCAGTGTTTGCACAGAGTCTAGCTATTCATTTCACTTGTAAAAATGTTCCCCTTTATATGTTAGTTTCATTTGAGGTACAGAAGTCTTTAATTTGTGGGTATATTTCAGCATCTGTGGAGAGATGAAAATGTAACAGCTGAAGCAGCATGGGAAGAAGGAACATTTATAACTGAGAGTGTTAGGTATGCAGCGGTGTTTCCCTTGCCTCTGTCTTCCTCTGCGGCTCAAGATTTGCACACTCAGACTGGAAGGGCTGGGTACAGGCAGGAGAACTCTTACATCACTCTCTCTCAAATTGGCCAGAAGCATCTGCTTCTGTGATTCTTATGGAGCCAAATTTTGACACAAGGTGTGCCTTCGGTTTCTTGAGAATGCTAATAAGAAACTGGAAATACTCCTTCTCGTTAGGATGTTGGGCTATTCTGAAATAATTTGGAGATACGTTACTGTTAGTATGATCCAGACTCAGCTATAGGAAGCAAACATGTTGCTGAGAAAAGAAGGAGTGAAGATAAGCTGCTTCATCTCCAACTGTTCTGTCCTCACAAATTTACTTTCTTGGTTGTTGAAACTCTGCTTACTGCTTCAAGCTGTTCGCTGCCTTTCCTTTTCTCAATTCCTAAGTATCTCCCCTGTGCTCTCTTAAATATGCAGTCTAGAGGGAGGAAGTATGAAAAGCACTGAACAGCTGGAAAATAGGAGAAGTCACAGGATTTGCTTCTCAGCAAATCAGATATAAAAATTGGGGAAGAGATGGAACAGTAAGAGTGGTCTTTAAAAAAAATGGATTTGGAAAGTAAGAAAAATATGCTAAAGAAGAGGCTATGAAAAAAAGAGGGAAGAAAAACTTGAGAGCAATAGGGACAGGATCTCTCCAGTGCTCTCTGATTTTACAAATGTCCAATAAATCTGTCCATACTTTAGCCTTTCCAGGTACTGATGTAATTCTTGCCTTCTATTTCCTTCCCATCCATGCAAAAAGTGTGTACTCTTTTTTTTCTGCTTTGCAAACATTCAGAATGACTTAAGAACATGCTTTCAAGCCTTTCAGTGCTTTATTGACACTAAATAAAAGAATACACCAGGAGAGTGGCTGGTGTACCCTTCCCCAAAATCCCTGGATTTATCTGTCTCCTGGTTTAATCAGAGAATGAAGATGAACATCGAAGAAGTGGAAAAGGATGAAAATAGTAGATGGAAGGACTGGGACAACATGTGTATTGTAGGGATTTGGGAATATGATGATTAATAGACTAAGGGAATCAGTATGGAATGGGGAATTACTGTGTAATGAAAAGAAAATTATGAGTGGTGAATAAACTGGGGATTTGAGAGACTTTATGTGTTCACGTGAGAGCAATAGCTGAATACCAAGGCACTTTGGGACCCTTTGAATGTTACAGTAACACCTGGAGGTGTTATTATAAATGTTCTTCAGAATAATATCTATGAACTCTTGATATTTCTGTCTAAGAATTTTACACCCCTGGCTGTCCCCTGAATCTGCAGAACTAATATTAAATTGTACTTTGGCTGTACTTCCTGAGATCCATGCTCTGTTGGTGGCCTTTGAACCTGAAATTAGTCAATGAGTAAAGCACACCATGGTGTGAGGACCAAAGTAGTGCCCCAGAGGAGCTGATGGTAATGGTTTTGGAAGCAGTTGGCAACTTTGTTGACCAAACTTAACCCCGCTGTCCAGCCGGAGGCTTGAATATTTGGGCTTCACAATGGACTGAGAGGACTTGTGAAACATCTGTTCATGGATGATGTGCAGTAATAAATATTATACTTCAACTTGTTGCCTGCATCTCTACAGGCAATGACTGTTACATATCTAAGACATCCTTTGACAGCCCCTTCTTAGGGGTGGATTTGAAGCTGGGTAGACCCAGGCTGTCCCTATCCCAAAGGAGAATGAAGCTGTCCAGATTCTGTAGCTGCATGCTTTCCATCATGTCACCCTCTGCCCTTATTCTGCACTTCTGCAAACACTTGGTCCTTCTTGTCCTGTTCACTGCTATCCTCAGCTCCTACAAAGCCCTGTGATGCAAGCATCACTTCTTCCAAGGTGAGGAACTGTGAAAGGAATATAGATGAAAAGGATATGCATACAACTATTTTTTTCTCATTAAAAAAAATAAGACAGGAACAAATTTCAGGTATTTATTTTCTCCTTTTTAAATGTAGCTTAACCATCTTATACTATTACAGCAAAATATATAGCAATTTGCTAATTTAATATTGTATAGTAATTTCTTTTATATATCACCCAGACAGCTGGGCTAGCTGGATGCAGACTTCTAAAAATTGCACTCTCTCATTAGTGAGAACAGTCGTTTAGTGAATCCAAGTGGATGGCTGTTCATATGTATCTATTGAAGACCACAGTGACTCTACTCATCCTCATGGAACTGTGCTTATACTATACTAAAATAAACATATGTATGGATGCATATATACACCTATAAAACCCAGTAGTGATGCCACAAGCATTCAGCTTGTCCTAGAATACTAGAATATTTGGCCAAGATTTTTGATTTCTCAGTAGCTTTGTGTCAGTGAGACTAATGGTTCTTGGTGACATCGGTGTGCACACAGATGAATATCCTTTGTTGGGTCAGCAGCTTGTGAGGATTTATGACTGTTGTAAGCTGGGTTGAATACACTAGTTCTAGAAGAGAAGGATGATAGGACCTTTCATAAGAGGAAATTCTAAGTTGCTTAACTCCCATTTCAGATGGCTTCAGGCACTGAACTAGAAATGTTTTCATTATGCTAATAAAGATTTTCACTAGACGTTACTAACAACAAGTTGTCTACATCAGTCAGGTCACCTGGCTTGTCCAAGGAGTGCTCTGTTGTTTGGAAGGTATTCTTAACTAGCTCACAGCCCTCAGTAAGTGTAAAAACATAAAAACTTTGCCTAATTCTATGACTATTCCTTGCCTCCTTTTCTCCTACTCAAAGCGGTAGGGAAACCACCAAAAGGCTTAGAAATGAGATACTGGACTAGATGCTGTCACTGTGCTGACAACACACAACTCACCATTCCCCATATCCCCTTTTCTATGATTCATTTTGCTTCAGTGGAAAAGATAATTCAGTGTCTGCCAGTGGTGGAGGATTGGACAAGAGCAGTCTGGTCAGCTAACACTGCAGTAGCAGAATAGGAAAAAGGGAGAAAAAACAGTTCCTTGTCAGCACGTTTTATTAATGAGTTTGACGACTGTTTGTAACACATATTTTAGACATGCAGTCTACTTGTGCAGATAGATACATATGTATCAGAAGCAAATAAAGATGTGTTTTCAAACACATTTAGGTAAATTCTGTCTCCTTTCTGTCAGCAAACCCATCTCCAGTTGTGTACATCCCACTGTTGTATCTCGTTTACGCTTTTGCAGTAAAGTCTGTAGTCAGCTGCTCTGAAGCTAGTCCAGATTCTTTTGTGAACAGAGATTCATCTTAACTGAAAATAGTATGTGTGTTCCAAGAGCTATGCCAAATTGTAGCATGGAACTTAAAATACTGAACTACAGCAAAACAAACAGCACGTTCTGCAAGCTTTCAGATATTACAAGTCACTTTCATGCCCCTTACATATGGTATTTATTAGCAGAGTAAATTAAAAAACAAATAAAATCTGGATCTTATTGTTTTTTCAGAAAAAAAATTACATTTTTTTTAATCTCATAAATTTATTTGAAAATAGCGAAGTATATGAGCAATTCAAAATATGAATGTACTGAGTGAATGAAAGTACAGATATAATAATGTCATGGACAAATGCTGTTTTAAGGGATCCAACAAATACTATTTGAAAATTAAAAAATCGCAAATCACAATTTCCATATTCAGAGGGCAGATATATTTTTATTAAATGATGTAATAGGACTTAATTAATTTTAAAAATTATTTTGTTTATTCACACATACTGTTAATTGTTTTGCTTTTAGAGACTCCTTCAAATTCTATGGTAAATAATATCTTTTAACATAGGCTTAAAATTCTGGTTTTTTAATATGTTATGCATGTCTTCAAAGACAATGGGGGAGCCTGTAGTCTGTTTTAGTGGAAGAAAGCAAAACTCCACTGACACTTCGGGAGTTCTTCTTGTTACAGTAGTATTGAATTTGACCAAGCTATTTCATAGTGCAAAATATGACTGTAGATACAGACACTGCATATTCAGTGGATCTGCTCCTTGCATATGATCTGCATCATATCTACCCTATTGATTAACAAGATCTCTTTGATATAATCCTTATTGATTAACACCCCCCTCCCCAAAAAAAAAAAAAAAGTATCTGTGAGAAATTGTGGTGTGTTTTTCCTCATTTTATTTTCATCATCAACAGAGCTGTTAAATGAGTTTAATTTGTAAAAGCTGCTTACTTCTTAAGAGACATAAACAAACATCATAGTTTCATATATTTCAACATTCAAAAGCCACAACCTTAAGATTTAAAAAAGCCTCAAACTTTTATGCAACCAATTCCATTTTCTATCTTCATATTTTTATTTAAGAAAATTTAACTACATGTATTTCAACTGACAAATTTCCTTAAATGAAAGAAAGCACATGAATAAAGTTAGAGACTTGCACAACGTTATAACTGTTAATCTTATCTGTCATGCTAAAAATTGAAGCCAATAATGATGAATTTCAGCATTATATGTGTGTGCATGTAAAAAGAAAGATTGAGCACCTTTGAAAATGAATGAGCTGTTTCAGTTTCAGTTAGTTGTTTGGTCATTTTTACAATCAAAAAACCTCTGACATTATTGTTAAGTTCAGTAAGTAGACTGATCACTCAGAATTATTAAAATGAAAAAGACTATAGCCATGAGACAGTGAAGAAATCTATCATCTTTGTTATGAGATGATACACTAAAAATTAAAAATGTGATAAATAATTTGGCTGATGTGCCAAATAATTTGAAATACTTTCACCTAACATTATGGTTTAAATGGAACAAATACTAGAAAAATGCAAAGGTAAAAGTAGAATTTTTACAATGAGAAAGAAATAAAAATATCTCATCCTTTTCTAAGAAATTGTTGTAGTCATTAAGACACATAACAGTTGTCACTGTTACATATACCTTTAAAAAAAAGTTTTGTAGAACTACACATTAATTAAGCTTAGTCATGTTCCTTTTGGAGCAATGCTAAAGCTATTTTTGACCTCAGTGGCACTATTTCCCTACATGAACAAACAATATTCTATATTTTTAGCTCTTATCAAATGCTAATAGTCCAAAAATATTCTGGCCTCCTTCTTTTGTTTTTTTTTTTTTCTTTTTTTTTTAACCGTGCATCAAAATGAGCAAATCTTGTTCTAACTTGTAAGATTAAAAGTGTTTCAATGAAAATGTTTTCAAGAAAAGTCTCAAATATATACTTTCTCTACTTATCCTCAAAATATTTTCTCACTTTATTTTATTCCATCATCTTCTCTCCTTCCATCTGCATCACGTTCTCTAGTTTTTTTCCTCAAAAAGACTATTCAGCCCAGTAGTTAGCCCAAGCATAATGAACATTGTAATACTGTTTCTCAGTATGAAGCTCACAAACAGCTATTTAAGGTACTGCAGGATCATACTGCATCGTAGTACCTTGTGGACACATTTGCAAAGCACTTTTTTAATATTTATTTTTTTATAATATTTTTTTTTGAAAAGCACTGAGCACCACTGACTTGCAAAATGCTAAGCACCCTGCTCCTGATTGCTCATGCTGTGGTGTGAATGCACTCCTCGCCTCCCGGTGTGCCCAAATAAGAACAAATCAGAAATCCAAACACCACATTTTAACCACAGCATCTTACTTCGTTATTCCAAAGTTCAGAAATGTACTTACAATATTTATCATATAGCTGTATTTGCACACTGGTATGATCAGCATATCTTGTTGTGTCTTTCAGTCTCAAAGACTGAAAACGATGTTTTGATCTAATATCAAAATGGAAAATACACAAATTTATTTTCACAATGCATGTATGCATATGCTATTGATAAAATGATGACAAGAAATCTGCAGTGATAATTTTGGTTAGAAAGCTAAATATTTCTTCAGAGATTGTCTCATTTTTCTCTTATGAATGCAGCATGGAAAATTATTCGTATGTTTTATTTATCATTACCAAATGATTTCAGCTTTGGGCAGTTACACCAGTTAACTCCAGCAAGTTTATCTGGTGAGCGGTCAAGTGACATTTATGGCTTAAAAGTAACCTGAACTTAAAACTTTGTATTTTGTATCAGATGAATTGGATATAATTGAGTTTTGAAATGTATCTGTGCCATTGTGGCAGCTGCAAAAAGGTTTACTTTTTATCACAATGAGGAAGAAGTTTTTTAGGATTTCTGAACTGAGAGCTTCATGCTCAAACTCTTGTGAATAAGCATAAGCAATATGCAATAATGAGTTTGTACAACATTTACTAATGATTGATTTTCTTTTTTCAACTTCTAATCTAAACCATTTTAAGATGCTGCCTTACCAAAAAAAATATTGCACTGCTCTACCATTTCCACAGCCCAGTATCTAAGCAAAATATTTAATATAAGTTTGACCCTTTTCTGGCCGGTAACTGTGGGACAGATTTATCAATAGCATAAATTTAGTAGACTTCTGACACCTTATGGTAGCTAAAAACTTGATCCAACAAATGCAATACTGAAGATAAAACCAAATTCATTGCAGAATGTAGATAAGGGTGTAGTCAAACTGATACTGACAATACAAAGTGAGTTACAACCCAAGTCCTTATGCTCTATCAAACTGAGGAAACAACTTTCATAGACAACAGAAGAGAATAAGAATGTTGTAATCACGATAATGAAAACTGGAGACAACAATGGGAGAACCATGATGATATTTAAGTATACTGTCAAAAGATACAAAGATGTTCAGTTAGTTCATCTTTAATCTCTTTGTTTTTATTCTGATTTAGAAGACTGTGGTTAATGTGAGATGTGAGTTCTCCCATTTCTTTCCATATGTTCCTAGACCAAAAATAGTTTCCTCTCTTCATATGGATTTCTCCAAATAAGGAGTGAAGAAACTGTAAATTAACTTCTCATTACTACAGAACAAATGCATACTTCCAGTATGCTGATTTGGGGGAGAGGAGAACTGAGGAGACAGTTCTTTGGAAAACTCTCTTGAAATCTGTCTTCCAGAAATTTCTCACTTAATTACAGATTTTTTATTAAAAAAAAATTTTAAAAAAATCACAACCTAACAGCATTTAATTATTTGGTTTTATACATATGAAAGCAAAAAAATAAACACCAAAAAACCCAGCCAAAAACTTCTGACCTCAGTAGATCAACAAACTAATTAAAATTAATTTTCCAGTGAGTTTCATTACATTTATAAATCCTTGATTCTGGTTAGAATGTGGTAAAACAGTGAAATAGGATGATCCTCTCAAAAATCCCACACTGTGGGACAACATATCTGAACAAGCAGAGGTGACCAGATAGGACACTAAGATGTGAATGTCATGCCAGAACTGAGCTACAGAATTTCCTGTGAAGGGATCCACAACAGAAAACTGAGTAGTTTTCCTGGCATGCACTGTTATTCAGACCTGTGGATCTCATGAAATGATCTCTGGGAATGGCAGATTTTACCTTCTCTTCCTGTTTTGATGACTTCTTGAGCACCACTTGTATTTTAATGTACAGGAAATAACAACATCTGTTACAAGATGTATCAACATCTGTTGTCAGCTACTGAAGGCAAATAGACTGGGGTAGATGCACCAAATGATCCAGAATGACAGCATTTATGGGTCTGTAACACAAATATATACAATTAAAATTAACAGCAAATGTAGACTTTCACATACACTAGGACAGTAATCTCTACTTTTCTTCTCTGAAAAAAAGATGATACATGGGTGGAATTTTTTCAAATGGCTATACTGTAGTTTTATGGAAGCCGAATCCCAAAGTATAGTCTATTCAGAAAATTATGTATGTGCATTTGCACATATATGTTTAGATTTAAAGACACCACGCTTTATATTATGATAGTGTTGGTTCTAATGTCATTATACTTTAGAAAGTACTAATAGTGTGTTTTTTTCCTTCCAAATTTATAACTCAATATAAATTTCTGTAAATGAAGTTAATATTCAAATAGTTAAACACATTTTTTTGTCTTATTAATTTAAATATTTTGACCTTATAAGCAGCTTATTTTCTTGGCATTCTGGCTTGATATTCTCCTTGAGTTCAAGAACAGCATCTGCTTCCCCGTTGTTTTATAATAAATCTTCTACAGAAAAAAAGAGTGCTACGTTCATTGCAAGCATGGAGGTTAAAAACAAGTTCCCAACCTTAAAAGTCAGTAAACAGAATTATCTGTTATAGTCCTGTTATTTTTGTCCATCTTTCCTTACATCAGTATAAAGCACCTATTGTCTCAACATCTTTAGCCCTTTTTGTTGATGCCACTGCCTTTTCTGGTATCTTCATCTTGTTTATTTTGAAATCCTTGAATTTTTTATTATGATCGATTCTATACTTTTAAAGGTTTTCAGTACTAAATTTTCAAATAGATATATTTTATTATCCCACATGTAAGATTTGCTTTCCTTGTTCTTTCATCTTTGTTTACATAATAATCTCTGTTTTACCTACTTCTTTGAAATGTATAGAAGTTGCTGTAGGAATTAACTTACAGCTCTTCTCCAATTTCACCATGTTCTTAGTCTGTAGTTTTGAGAATTAGCAGTTGTCCAATTATGAATTTCTGCTAAATAGAGCTGAATTTGAATTTTTTTTAGTGTTCTATCTCATTATTTGATTCCATGTCTTACCAAATACAGACGATTTTTGTGGGAGTTTTTTTAGGTGCCTCTTCAATCATATGATAATTCAACTTTGATTTTTAAAAGCTTTTATGTTCCTGGATGTAGGATAAAACTTGACGCCCTATATGCTGTAAAGCTGATTGTAAGAAAATTGCTCTTATTACTTTGCATCAGTGTTTTGGGTTGGTTTGGTGGGCCTGTATTTTGATTCTGTATTTTGAATTTTTAACAATTTGGGCTCCAAGTACAATTTTGTTTGTTTGAAGTTGGTGTCTTGTCTCTTATAAGTGATCATTTAATTGATAAATAGATATGCACATCTGCTTTGATAACCCTGAAAATGGAAAAAAAGGAGAAGGCTCCTGACTATGATACTGGAGACTACCAGACATACCCAGACATGCTGGACAGTCTGCTTGAATATTCTGTACTTACACATACCTAGCTGGAAATGAATAGAGAATAAACTCTCAAGCACTTCAAGCATTATATGTCATCATATACCGGATGCTACATCTAAAATCATTTACAGTGTTAACCCAGGCAGCAAAATTAGTTATATTAATGTAGGTACCCTCACTGACAATCAGATAGGTTTTCTGTGAAAAGATACTAATGAAAGTGAAAAGCAAATAGCAGGATTCACATCTTCAGACAGGAAAAGCTGAGAAACTAAAGTCAATAATTTAGATGCTCAAATGCTGATATAATATGAACACATGTGTAGTTCTCTAAGTTGCTGTTGGATGACTCCAGGAACGTTTAGAAACCATCTCCTTTTTGTATGGATGGAATAGAACACATGGCTTATGTATCAATATTAAAAATACCTGAGCATCAGCAAGCTCAAATAGAGAGGAAATTTTTATTTCATGCATGTAACTCTTTGTATTTCTTTATTTATGAAGGGGTATATGCTGTTGACTGACATTAATCAGAAAAAAATTACCACTATTGCCAAAGAACATCTAGCAAATGCTTTGCTGTACCCTAGGAATATGGAGTTTATTTATTCATATTTATAAGTACAGAATGTAAAATCCACATACAAGTGAAATGAGGTGAAAGGATCCACATGGATGACAGAGGGAAAATGCTCTTAAAGCATACATATATATCTACATTTTTATTATTTTTTTTTAGTATAATATAAACATGGTTATTTTACTTGTTCCAGACTTTTTCTTATTTTCAAACAGTAGCTCAACTGGAAACTAAATAGGTGATTACACATCTGATTTTTTTTTTTTTATAGATGCCTGACACTGTTTGGTTGTGATTTAATGATTATGTATTTTATTTCTTTTATTTGAAATGTAAGTTTAGATATGCAAGCATGAGTCTATATTTACCTTATCTAATATGATAATTATTAAAGTATTTGGTAAAAGCTGATGGTAAAACAGATTCTAGTCTGTATTAACATTTAAGTTGGAGAGTGGCACTTACAAAGCATGTATTGTCTTCTCTTGACATTTGTCTATAGAAGCTGAAAATAAGAGTTCCATAATCATCATTCCTGTGATCTCTACTTGTGGACAAATAAGTGGGCAAACAAAATCAATTAACTGTTAAAGCTTCAGAGCATGTGGGACTGTACAGCCTCAGTACACCAGGGCTTAACATTTCTAGGCTATCACAAGGCTGGAATTCTGGACGACTCTTAATAGCAACTACTTTCCCACAGTGTTAGTACAGTTAGTGTTGAGTTGGTTGTAAATATCCATTGCAATTTATTTTGGTACTAAAGACAATGTGTGGCTTCTCAGGGCCAAGCTTCACAGAAGGGAATCTGCATGTCCCCATTAAGATTCTATCTTTATTGGCTTGGAACAAGATATAATAAAGGGAGCCTAGCTTAGTACATTCAATACTGATTCACACATTTAATAGTTAGATGTGAAGACATTAGTTTTGTGACATAAAGCTACTTTTTTGGATGTGGATCTTGAATACTCAGTGAATTCCATACTGCCCATTTTTTATCCTGCACAAATCAGGAAGTGCTATAGTCTGTGGTTTTTACAGAATGGTTCTTTTTGTTGCCATTAATACTTACTGAAATTTTACTAAATTCCAGTATTTTTTGTCTTGTATGCTTTTCCACCCTGTGCAGAATTCATCTTAAGTTTCCTCTAGAATCTGTAGAGTTTATCTCTACCTTCTGATGTTCTGGTGAAGTTAATTTTCTGTATACACACTGGATTTATTGTTTTGTTTTTTTAATAAGGACTGTCTAACCATGTTAATACTGCAAACTAGACTAACAAGAACCAACCAACCAACCAACCAACCAACCAACCAAAATCCCTGTTAAATGTTTCCTGCACCAAAAACTCCCAGAGTTACTGTGAAATCTAACCATTTTCTCATCAGTCACTGAGAAACAGTTCCCGTGTTTAGTTGCTATCAAGTGATCAGCCAATATAAGATGAGTCAAGATGTTTGTGGGCCACAGGTGAAGTTATCTTCAGTGCTGTTGCTGGGATTCACCTTATTAAATATACATATATATACTGTAGGTGTCTACCTTTGTTCTAATCATTGACTGTCTTTTTATACAGTAAAAAGTTTCTTCTAGAGTAGACTTTTACACACTAAGGTCCATAAAAAATTCCCGAAAGTGCCTTTTCATTTCCTTGAAGTATAAAGGACGTCTACTCTGACTAGCTCAACTCTAGGTATTGTAGAGACGTAAAACTACATGTAGTAGTTGAGTAGTAGTTCAGGAGTTGAGTAGTACAAGATATGTATTTACTACATAGTAGTAAGATGTTTCATTCTGGTTTCCACTCAAAATAGCATGTGTTCATATATCTGCATATCAGATATATACCAAGATCTAATCTAAAAAAAAGTAGGTTTCAGCCCTGCAAACCACAGGTACCTTTCATCACACTTAGTTCCCAAAAAGTTAACACTATATGTAGGCATTCACAATAACTGATGTATCATGGATCTTCAAACTCCTCCTGGACCCCTGTTGAACAACATTCTTTTATGCTTTGGCATATAATATACAATATTTGAATTGAATCAGAGGGTTTATTAGTTTGAAACAACAAGATTGCTACATCAGTGTACTTACTGTCTTCATGTAGAGAAATTTTGAAGAGCTTCAAACTGAAGTGAGAAAACTGTACAGCTTAAAAAACTTAAGAGGAATGCTGAATTGTGTCAAAGTATACCTCTGCAGTTTCAGTCTAGGACTACACAGGATGTTTCTGTAAAAAGAAGATAAAGAGGCTCAAGGTAAGTTACCAGAAAGGAGCAGCAGCAGAAATAATGATCTCCTGGTGCCCTGCCATTGTTAGTTTTATGATCAGTTGTGGAGAATATTGGTGTGAACAGATAGCTCCACTTAAAGCAAGGAAATATGTAGCTGTGTAGCTTGAATGATTGTGAAGATGTGATATGATGTAACTTGGTAGAAATTGTCCAAACTGAAGAAAAAAATGGTAGGGGCTTGGAAACTCATAAAAAGAAGATACTTTCTTTATAATTATCATGGACAGTATTACCAAAAAAATGTCATGTTATTAACCTGCAATCTTAACATCTGATGAGGGTAGCTGTGGTACTAACAGAATTATCCTTTCTTCTTCTTCTTCTACTTCCTTTCATTTCTTTCTTTCAGCTGTGCTGCTCAGGCTAGAGAAAGGAAACTTTATTTCAAGATTATTTTGAAACTGAAGAAAACAATATCGCTTTAAGGAAAAGAACAACAATATTTATACAGAACAATAATATTTATATAAAAGTTTTAGAGTATACAACCATGTCCTTGGCAAACAACAAATTAGTATAAAAGTGTGATTAAATACACTCAGTGTTATCTCAAGCCCCTTGAATAATGCAGCAGCCTGTTGTCAGCATAGCAGTTGCTCTATCTTTGTTCTCACTCTAGCCAGTTTCTGAACAGTGATGAAATATGCTTTCTTAACTGAGTAAGAAATACATGAATTCTGAAATTATGTGATAAAGCAAACTTCCTTTTGCTGCCTCTGTAACTGGAAATCCCTTCCCGTTACTTTTTTTCCCCAAGACTCATGGAAGATGTCTGGAATAATTAGCCTTTCCTCCATTGGTTCTTGAATCAGAACATCATTTTAAGGTTGCAGATGCAAGTAGAATTATAAGGTAGTTCCCTTTATAGGCAGTGATGCATGATCTTTCAAATGGATGACTCCTGTCTTCTAAGATAGCTTTTTTTAGGATAACTGGCATGCAGCACCCTTAAATGTTCCTATTTCTCTACACTGACAAGTCTGGATGACTAGTTTAGACCAGCTACAGCTTTGGACTGCAACAGTTGGACCATGTTAATTCCATCCTCAGGAATTAGTGTCCTGTTAGTTATCACAAATCCCTTTCCCTCCAGATATATTTTGATTAGATGGAAGGCAAAGCCAAATTTCGTATGTCGTCTTATTGTATTTTTAGAGAATGACAACAAAACTTTTTTGTTCCAAAGTATCTACCATTGGTATGACTGTGTCACTGGGGACTAGTTTGACTTTGTAAGGAACATCAAGCCAAGGTTTGACTGCTGGATAATCACTCCAGTTATTGTATAATGAATATGAAGCACAGCAACAGAAAAGGATGGATGACTTGACAGTGCTGCCAGCAGTCAGACATGCCAAAGAGATACACGAAGACATGAAGGAAAGAGAGAAATGAAGAATGGAAGGTAAAGAGATTGAGGAGAATCACAGAAGGACCATAAAATGCTGCTTCCAGAAGATCTGAAAAGAATGGGTATGACATGGATTTTTCACAGGATGTGCTTAAGAGAGTATGCAGTTAGAAAAGGGAAACCTCAGTAACATAAACATCTGTGGTTTTGTTTCTGCATAATCATGGACTACAAAATATGCAAGCAATATTTTGGAAAGGAAGAACTAGCAAATGAGCCACAAACCAACAAGCCATTAGCAACACAGACTTTTTATTCAAGGCTCTGAAATAAAAGCAGATGCAATACAATAATGCTTGTAAGAGCCCATAGTTTTATGGTATACCTGATGCTTGCGCAGATCTGACACACAATTCTAGTGCAACTGTATACCCACTTTTCTAGATGAATTGAATTTAAATGGAAGTAAAATTATATTTTTATTTCCTTAGCAAGTAAAAAATATTAGAATTGAATACGAAGACAGTGGACTCGATATATCATACAAGAGTCCAAATTTGCCATACCACCTGGTCATTCAACATGATTATAGTATTCAGGCAGCTTGCACATGTGACTTAAAATAGAACCTCTAATGCCTTTGTAGTCACAGACCATGTCAGGAAGACATTCAGTTGTTTGGTTGTATGTAAATAACATTTTTGTAGCCCATAATTCATAACATCCTAAATTTAGGAAGGTGATCTACACTCCCTAGAGATGATAAGCATCATGATGCACTTACCATGACCCAATCAAATGAAAGAGAGCAATAATGCTACAATTCAGATGCATCAATTAGAAATGTCATCTTTCTAGAGGGCACTTTTCACCACAATCTGTATTGCTCAAAAAGCAGTTCAATTAAACAGATAACACTGTCCAAACAGAAAATTTCCCAGATGTCCAGTTTAAAGACCAGGTTTAAAACTTGTGTGCATCTTATTTTAAATTTTATTATTACATGGATTTCTGCTGAAAGGCATAGAAGTTTGTTTAAAGAAATATTTCAATGATATATATTCATTTCTTCCAGAGGTAATGGACAGCATAGAAGAAACCATGAAACTTAAGGTAAGTGAATTTAAAATTAATTGCTTGAGACAGAAGTTTTATGGGAAGAAACAGAAACAGAATATTTATTTTCCATTCTGTTTATGTTAGGGTTTTGCTGCTCCCAGCTGGTTACAATGTTTTTGGCCTTTGGTCTTATGAAATGGTATAAATGACAGTAGCTGAAGTTGAAAAGTCTCAAAGAGTGTCAGTAACCTCACAGTGTGATAAGCTGGGAGAAAAGCACTTTTCAGGGCTTTTGTGTGTTTTGTGATATGTGAAACAAATATATTTGTGAAGCTTTCATTTCGCTGTAACTCTTAGAAAAAAAATCACTGCTGTTTGAGTCTATTATCACCCTGTTGGTCTCTCACTTGTAATAATTTGTGAACACTTAGACTAAGTAAGTATATGTATAAAACCTTCAGAATGACTGGTACTGTGACTCGAAAGGTGGAAGTGGATTATGACAACTTTTTGAAAATTTTATTATATAAGGTCTGATACTTTTCTGGATGTTTAACGTGCTTTATTATTCCAATCATTTTTCTTCTTCAATCCTTTCCTAATAAACTTAGTTGATAAAAATGCTAGTATAAGTAAGTGAGTATGCTGTGTGATAATAAATTATTATCAGCCTAACTATGCATGTATTCTCACAAAAGCTGGAAGTATCCTGAAAAAACACTTATTTCTTCACAAATACCTGAATAATCTGACATAATGCCAGAAAGAAAGTTGTCATTTCTAACAAAAGGCCATAGCTTCTTGACTACTGTTACTTAATAGTTACATCTATCATAGTTTTTAAAATTTCCAAAATGAGCATGTATGATATTTATACCATATATAAAAAGAATGGTATTTATACCATCACAATAAAACAGTTGCAATACTTAGCAGGACATTACATTGCATTGCCATTGCTTTTACTGATTATTAGTAAAAGGTTTTCAAATGATCCCCTAAGGAAACAAGACTCCTGTGACAACACTCACTGTGTGGGTATGCTAGTGTATATGCTACTAACTTAATTTCAGTCAATTCCTGCTTAGTATCAGTCACTTCTGACAGAGATCTGGAAGTACTCAAAATATGTAAGTTCTTATGGTTTTCATAATAGTAGGTATTTGGGAAGAAAAGATCATATTAATCTGAATAAAAGAAAGGCTTCAGCATGAACTAAGCCCATCATAAAGGCCAGGGAATGCAGAGGGGAAAGAGCTGTATGATTGGAGATGTGTATACCACTGGGGAAAAAACCCACAAACAACAAAACAAACAAACAAAACCACAAACAAACCAACCAACCAACAACAACAAAACCAACAAATAAACCAAACAAGCAACTTTCTCAAAGATTCTCAATTCACTACCAACTACAGGCTTGTCAGTAAGACAATTCAATTTACCTGACATCTTATTTCCACCTACAAATTAGATAAGAGTTGCCTCACCAGCACTGGTCATTTGAAAGTTATTTGTCCTAAACTAGTCATATAGGCTAAGCCTGTAGTGCTGAGTGAACCAGAGCTAGGGACAAATCCCCAGGCCCTGAAAGTGAATAGCGCTGGAAAGCTGTGACTAGTAGCACTGTTGGCCCTCCAGGAAACTTCGGTACTTATTTGAGAAGGACTGCTTCTGCAGAGACATGAAACTTAGGTGAGAGGTATCTCATAAGGATAGATGGAGTTCTGCTTCAGATTTGAATTGCGTCTGGTACTCACGGAACAACTTTAATCATTAATTGCATCTGCATCATTTACAGTGGATTTGACTGGGAGAAAACAAGTTATAACAATCCAAAGCATTTCCAGGAAGATGACAAAGAATTAAGTAGTGTGATTAGGTAGGTATCCACTGTTTGAACTCATTCCCTGACAATCTTTTATTTCACATTAGGATATCTATACTCAGTGAAGCTAACAGGCATCTCCAGAGGATGAGATGAATTATCTTTGGAAAGACTTTATCTCTGCTGTTGACTGTAGTTGAAATGTAAGCAATAAGCTTAGACTAGACAATCAGCTTTTAAACAGTTTGTATTAGGTATGATTAATCCCATCCTGTAAGCTACTGAACTGCTCTCAGGGCACCTCAGTTCCTTGTACAGTCAATGAGGAAGGCTAGGTTTTTTTGAAGATGCCATAAGGAAATCCAATTAGTTTAAGTTTGCTTGTTAAACTGAAACAGGCAGAATCACTCTCTTGAGGCCTTTACATAAAACAAACTCTTACTATTGACTATCCAGGAAACTTAAGGACTAATTTCAGAAAGATTGCTTCAACAAAGTCAGGGCATTTACATGTAAGGTGTCTAATAAAGGTGAACAGATTTCTCTTTCAGATTTCATTAGTCCTGGTGCTCAGTGAAGAACCTTAGCATCATCAGAACAATTAAAGTTTAATATTTTGTATTAAAATTAATCTTTATACTGTCATTTTTTGCCATCTGTTACCACAATGGCAGAATATCGAAAAATGACAAAAGGCTTGCAGGAGGAGACAAAACATTCTAAAATCTCTGTTTTTTTCACCCATATTATTAGCATCATTTGTATTATTAACATTAAGGACTCATCTAAATTGAGGAACCTAGGAACATTTCCCATCTGGTGGATCCAGGTGTGTAATCCAGATGCTTTCTAATTGGATGTCACAGTTATATCCCTTTGGTTGAATAAAGAAGCTGTGGTATGTTCAAGAAGGCCCTTTGCTTCGCACACCTTCATAGTTTAGGCTGTGAAGATTTAAACAAAAGTTTAAGAATGTCAGATTGGGAGGTGTTTATATATACATACATAAACACACACACATATAAAAATACTTCTTTAGGTACATTCCTAAAACATTATAGGAGTTTTGAAAACATCTTCTTAACTAGTAGGTCATTAAAACTAGAAGCCACATGCAAATAAATAATACAGTAGGAATCACCCTCACTGAAAGTAGGATGAGGTCTACTTGATGAATTTGCTCTGAACAGCAGGGTAAGTCAGGATGAGAATAATAGCAGATTAAAAAAAAAAGGAAAAAAAAAGTACCAAAGGCAAATAAAATTGCTCAAGGCCGCAGCACTATGAAGGCTTGGGATAAATGGTAGTGTTTTCCTGTCCCCGGGGAAGCTTGGAACTGATTCCAAAAGGCAGTACTCTGGGATGGGCTGTAGCTGAATTGTTTTCTCAGTTTTTATGGCTAACATACACATTAGGAAATCGTTATGGACAACCATGAGCAGACTTTAAGGAGTTATTTTAAGGCATATTCTAAATTTACCTTTTACCTTTCTTTCTTTCTTTTCTTTTTTTTTTTTTTTTTTAAATGGCTTTTATAACTTTGTTTCAAATTTTGTCACTAAGCAGTTTGCCCTTCTCCTTTGCTAGGACAAACTTGTTTCCTGCTTTAGGCTTGCCTGCAACCTTAAGCAAAATCTCAGGTAATAAACAGGTCACAAGCATTCCCATTAAAGTGATGCTCTTTAGTTGGTTATCCTCTGGCTACCAATCATCTAAAGCAAATCCTGAGGCTACATCTATATAAACAAATAAATAAATAAATAGGAGAAGGGCTGGTCTACTGGCCCTGATGGCAGTGGCAAACACACCCATAAAGTTAAAATTGCTTCTCATTCCCACACAGGATGGCCTCTTGCTCATTGTCTAGCAGAGAACAGTCTCTGTCAAGTGGTATTTCCTAGACAGTACCTGAAAATTGTCTGACAGAGCCTAAGTTAGCAAGGACCAAAAGTATAGGAGCTGATATGCTAGCAAATCACACTGTACAGATCACATGCTAGTAGCACTTGATCATCTGCTGTATGCCCTCACCCTTTTTATTAGTTCTATAGACATAGCAAAAGGGTCCAGGCATGATTCAGGGAATGGAAGTTTTAATAATTCTTTGTTACAGCATTTTTATCTGTTGTAATTGAACTTCTCCATGCTAGGAGCTAAGAAGTAGAGCTAAAAGAAAAATATCAATATCATCCACTTCCCCCCTGAATATTTCAGGTTTTCTTCCAAGCCTGTTTTATCTTCCATCTCCTTCCTGCAAAGGCATGCTAGAAAAAAAAAAAATACAGAGGAAACATCAACCTTTAATATAGAGTTACTACTTCTAACATAAAAAAACAAACCCAAACCTCTAAAACGGACCGTCAGTGGAGTTATGTATAAAGTCCCACTTACAACATTAAAAAGTTATTTATTACTGGTTCTGAAAAAAACCCAGCTTATTAAATTACATTACATTACGGATAGCTATATTCTTACAATATTCAGAATAATCAAATACTTTGGTCAATGATGTACAACATATTACTTGTCTTAGTTACTGTATGTCACAAAATACCTAAAAAATTTTAAAGTATTCACAAGTGGCTGCATTCATCAAGTTCTATAATTTAAGAAAAAAAAGTAAAGAACTATACAGAAGTACAGATATGTTTGGAATCGGATCTGTGTTTTCAACACTATATTTTCAGTAATCCACTATTTGTCTGGAAACCAAGAATCAAGGGTTTTAGCTCATCATGGGTTGCTAAAGAATCTGGTTCCGATGAGCTGCCACTGTCAATGCTGTTTGAAGGCTGAGATTCTAACTCACAAAGCAGGATTTCATCTTACTCAACATTTATATAAAGATTCAGTAGCTTTTTCAATCTGTAGTATCTGAGATCTCTCTTACTTTTTCAAAATGAATAGCTAAAAAATACTTCAACAGAATTCAGTTTCGGTTGGCAAAGTTTTGTCTGTAATGTCATATGCACAGTATTTTCTCTAAGGATATTTATGACACTAGGCTGTCAGTTCCTCAGCCAAAACCATTTAGTAGTGCCACTGTGTAAATTTCAAGCAGTGTGAAGTGAAGTAAAACTAATCTATGTAGTTTTTTGTTTCCGGACAACCATTTGTTTAAGAAAGACACAAACTTTAGGGTAACTGAAATAAGTGGGTGCAAAGCCAGCCAAAATGAAATTACTTTTCCAAACAGACATAGCAACCGTAACTGCACATACATTGTCAGTTCTATAATTTTACTTTCTAAAAATAGGAAAGCTAGTAAGTTAAATATTAGTTTTTTAAAGTTTCTACTGGAAATATTTTGATAAAGATGTCACTTGAATCTGACAGTGCTACTGAAAATTTTAGAGCTGCAAGGGTGGGAAATTAAACATTCAGCCTTGAGAAGTTATATTTATTTATCCATGAAAATATTAATAATGTATTCATCTTTGTCTCAAACTGACATATGATGAATCACTCCATGCCTGCTGTGACTATCTCTATAGTAGATTTCAGTCTATAATCACCCAATATTGCAGGTTTTTCCACCAGAGGAAATATTAACAGAATGATTGTGTTGTAAAACAAAGACTGAAACAGCTTCTCATGCTGATCAGCAGATAGCTGAACATCATTAGTGAGTCTCCTGAAAATATGAAGGGTCAGAAAAAATCATTCAAAAGATGAATGCTTATGTGAACCTTTTGTGCCCGGAAGCCTGGGCTTGAGATTTTGTTGAAAGAATTCTGATGTAATATGGAAAAAACAGAAGTGCAGAGCAAGACAATGCAGTCAGAAATTCAGACATAGAAATAGCAGTGTGGAAACAGTAGAAAAGGGAAGAATAGGATAGAATATTTCATTTGGAAGGTACCTACAATAATCATCTAATCCAACTGCCTCTGAGAGTTTCCCTAGTCATCAGGCTGATGGATGTTTAATTTGTAAAGTTAGATTTACTGAAGATTTCTCTCTTCCCTCCATACTGCTGTAGAAACATGGAAATGGGTCTACACTATCTGTTTAAAATTAGTTGTGTAAGAAAGTCAGGTGACATTAAGCATTGCTGCTTTTTTTTTTTTTAAGAGAGAATTTTACTAGGTTTGGGGGTTTTTTTAGGTAGTGCAGTAGATGCTTGATACAACTTCACATTTACACAAAACAAAACTTTCTTGTTACATTCTTAATTTTCAGGCTTCCTTTTTCTACAAAGGATTGTATTTCACAGATGTACAAGTTGATGCTGACTGGTCACAAAAGCTCTCATGAATATATATAACCCTTCTTTACCTTAACCATCTGCAATATGAGCTTTGCTCATATTTTCTGCCTTTGCCAACAAGATAAAGTTATGAGGTAGAATTCTGGGAACTGGTATCTGTCAGTTATACTGATCAAGATATAACTTAAAATTACAGACTGTGAGTGCTGTGCTATTTTTATATGTATGTTTTTGAGGCAATGAAATCTTCCAAGCATAGAGGAGTCCCAGGTAAACATGGCTTTGGAACATGCTGTTGTTACTCTATGTCCTTCCCAAACTCTGTATCTAGCAGAACACACACTTACATGCTTGTTCATTTAAGCACAGTTCCAGCTATATACACAAATCTTCCTGTTCAGCTATTTATGTATGAATTTTGGTTTTCATGCATGCATTTGTTCTCTTGAAGTGATGAAGATTTCCATTTGAGACAAACAGACACCCATAGAAATGACTTTACAATATCTATAAATATTTCAAAACAGTGATTGAAAATCACAGAGGGGAGAAACACACAAGCCAAATAAAAAAAGAAAGGATAATAAATGCAAGGTAATGTAGATAAAAATAACACGTGTATTTTCACAGTAATTTAGGCTCCATTAGACTTAAATCAAACGATGGTGAAACTGTTACATGTCAAATATATAATCCAATAAATCTATCTTTTTAGAAACGTAGGTAAAATCTACTGTACTGATTTTTATTTAAATACAAGGCAAAGCTCTAAAGGATGGCTGAGTGACAAAGGGCAGTATGTGTTCCACTCATTTCTTTTGCAATCAGTGGAAATAAATGAGTGATTTGTTGGTCTAATTTATCACACGCTGATAAAGAAACCTAAATCTGGCCAGATAAATTGTACTCCAAAAATTCTTCTCTCCTTTGATTACAAGCGGAGGCTAGGATGACTAGCTCAGATGCAATTGTTATACTACTGATTCCTAAAATCTGCTCAGAGGAGTTTTACCTTAAAAATCACTATGGAATAAAACTTTATTGGTTGCGTGTACCTGAAAGTTTTAAGTGTGAAATATCTGAAAACTTTATGAAGGTTTCAAGTGACACCCGCATTCAGAGATTAATTTAACATGCAAAACAACCTATTAATGGAAAGAATAGTTTGTGTTCCAGTTTTAAAGTTTAAAAGCAATGTGAGCTGGTACTCTTTCCAGCTGTTCTGAAAGTAATGCTTATAATGTATGGAGTGTAACCGTGCTCTCTATGAGGCTGGGATAGTGGGGGTATTAGCTTTGTTTTATTTTCACAATTAACAATGCAAAGTTAAATTTAGGTGAAATGATTTTTTCAAATATGTCTTTTTCTAAAATTCATTTCTTAGTTACCACTTTGTCCACATAATTACACATAATTATCGTTGAGGCTGGAATAGACCTGTGAGATGATCAAGTCCAGCCGAAGACCTGACACCATGCCACCTATCTAGACCATATCACTAAGTGCCACATCCAGTCTTTCCTTAAACACCATGAGGGATGGCGACTCCACCACCTCCTTGGGCAGGCCATTCCAGTGTCTAATGACCCCTTCCGTAAGAAAGTGCTTCCTAATATCTAACCTAAACTTCTCCTGGTGCAGCTTCAGGCCACGCCCTCTTGTTCTGTCACTGGTTGCCTGGGAGAAGAGTCCAGCCCCCACCTGCCTACAAATACCTTTCAGGTAGATGTAGAGAGTGATGAGATCTCCCCTGAGTCTCTTCTTCTTCAGGCTGAACAACCCCAGCTCCCTCAGCCTCTCCTCATAAGCCTTTCCCTCCAGTCCCTTCACCAGTCTTGTTGCTCTCCTCTGGACCTGCTCCAGCACCTCAATATCCTTCTTGAAGTGTGGGGCCCAGAACTGCACACAGTATTCGAGGTGAGGCCTCACCAGTGCCAGATACAGGGGAATGAATAAGGACTGTTTGATTAGTTTTCATAAGCATCATCTTCCTGTCTCTAAAACATAATACAGTGTTTCTACCATTTAAAAATTATTTATATTTTCTTTATATTCTGAAGAGATCCAACATTATCCTTCTCATTAAACTTAATTTCTTCCATTTTTCTATGTATATATCGTGTTTTAGTAAACCTGTAAGGTGGTATTTGTTTCATTAATTTCTTAAACTTCACACATAAGGACTCTGGCACATTTTGACATATGAAGAATAACCATTTGATCACCAGAAAGCAGTTCAAAGTTTAATGTATGACTGGATGTTGCAATTATTAAGTAACCACTGAAACATTTCTAAAATAAAACCACTCTGTTTATAAACTTGCTTCAAAAACACACTCTCATACAAAAAAAAAAAAAAAAAAAAAAAAAAAGTAGAATCCAACATTATTAATAGCAAAAATTTGCATTTAGTTCACCTGGGAAGATTATTTCCATCCAAATGTCATTAAAAGCACCCATCTAAGGCTGCATACATTTCAGCAGTGTTTAATTCCAGAAGTGTTCAACTCTATTCTCCATTATAAAATGTCAACTTGATCATTCCTGTGTTGGTATTTCCTTACCATTTGTAAAAGCTGAAAAAAAAAAATAAATCCATATATATCATTAAATCTTATTTAAATTGGGGTTGGATGCTTGTGAAAATTTCTAAATCTCAGAAAGTACATCTACAGTATCAAATGGCATCCCTCCCCAGTTCACTCCTGAGCCCTCATCTCCTTCTCATTCATACAATGTAAACCTTACCTACTTTATAGTCTTTTCTCTGATAAAAAAAAAAAATAAAAAAAAATACCCAATTTCTTCTGAAACAAAGCCAAATACAGTTTGAGGGATAATTCACTCTACTGGCAGTTCTGATGGTTTTCAGGTGTAACACTATATGACTCTTCGCAGAAAACTTTGTAGTCTACTTGTGCATGCATGCAAATGCATATCCCCACCAGAGGTTTGATAAAACAAATGTGTATGAAGCACAAGCAGTACTGGTTATTCATTATCACAGTGCTAACAAAATAAGAACATTCAGTTGGCTTATGTTGGAAAACATAAAAAATGGCCTTTATCCTGTAAAGGGCTTGATAACTTTTTCCTAGGCTCCCTTTTTCATGCTTAAGTTTGAGCTGCCGTATGCCTGTCTCTGTGACATTGGAAACAGCCGGTGAAATCCCAGTGGAGGACAGTACACACTCACTCTGGTGTTTACATCTCATTCCCGTGTATTGCTGTGCTGGGCTTGTTGCTAGCATGTGCACTGTCTAAACTTAGCACAAGAGGGAAGTAACACTGGTGAAGTTTTTACCAAGGCTCCCAGAGGTTTGAGGGGGATGGACCCCATCGCCTGCAAAGGAAGAATCACCCCCTGGCTCACTGCAAGAGGCTGTGTGGATGAGATCACAACCCTTTCACTCTCTGTCGTTCTCTGATGTTACTCTGCTCTCAGATATTACTATATATTTGCATTTATGCTGACATCATGAGAGGTGTTGTCTTTCCTCAAAAATACTTAACACCACTAATAGTGCTTGAATAAAATCTGCATGCATATTTTTTATGCTTTGGTATAGATTGTAGAACACTATTAGGGTCATTAAGGTGAAGAAAAATGTCATTCAGACATATGACTTCTTTTTCTATTACCACTTTGCTTTCAGAGACAATTGACAATTGGCACCCCATCTATGGTAAGGAACTCCCTCAGGCCATTCTTCACCTCTTAGAAATGTGTTAGTACATGTTTCTCGCTCGGTTACCTTACATACTGAAAAAGGAGCTTGTGTAGGTAGTATCTACTTCCCGGGGAAAACTTGATATTCATGATCTTCCATGAATAAAGTTAACAGACTAAGCCACAGCACTCCTGATGGAAGCCAGCTGAGGGCTCTGAGCACAGTCATTCCAACTGACACAGAGACACTAATCCTAAAATATTTCTGCAGGTATCATGAAGTAACAAATATTGTGAGCTGTGTTAAGTCACTTACATAGATGAGATTTTTGAAGAATGAGAAAAAAAAAAGTATTCTGGGTTGTAGATTTAATTTATAATTTTATTTTTTTATTAACATTTTGAAGTATATGTTTAGTCCATGACTGTTGAATCATAGAGAGAGAACTTTTCAGAACAAATCTTTGTTATTTCAGTCATGAAATTTCAAACTTCTGGATCTTACAAAAATCTTTTTTTCTTGGCTAAAATGAGGTAAACCTGGGATGCTCTTTTCATGTATTGACCATTGCTTAATAATCAGTAATGATTTGATAAAAACACCCCACTTTCTTAACTGCCACTATTAAACACCATTTGCAAAAATGCAAGGACATTTAATATCTGCTTACTCTTTCCTTCCTTGTTACATACTGCAATTGGATATTTTTCATTGTAGGTGCACACAGTAATGCTTCAGTTTTCTACTTTTGAAAAAAGCTACAGTTTCTGAGGAAACTGAAACTCAATTTTGTTTCATAAGATTAAAAGCATGAAAAAACACACCTTTCAGGACTAAACTGAAATTTGCTAGGTTAACTTTTTGTTGTTCAAGACTCGTGTCTGTTTCTGGAGGAGGCCACTTGAATATAGTCAACCGTATTATCACAAATTGAATTCATTTTGTGACTTACATGGCATCTTGATAAATTAGGCTCTGTAGTCAAGAGTTAATAGTTACAATTCTCATTGGTAGTGCTGGTCTTTGGTGATACTGAGGTAAAATTTCTGTATTGTCTAGATTCAGATTTACCATTTGATTACCCCTAGTATACATTCAGAGATCTAAATCTTGCAACCAGGAGACATAACACCTATTTCACAGAATTATTATCTTTTAACAGCACATGATGTTGAAGGTGAAGTTATGGTCTTTTTAATACTAAGATTTAAAGTGCTTTAAAAATCCTACCCATAGTTATTGAGCCAAGAGATTCAAAATAGGTCAACTAATTTATTTCTTAAGTAGTTGCAGGACAGGGAAGCTTATAAGCCAATACTCCTGTGTTAAGGTTTATCCCAAAGGAATTTTCCTCCATCATAGAAACAAATGAATGTGTAATCTCATTCATCCAGCTATAAATGTATTTACAAATTCTGAGACATACAGCAGTAATGCACAACTGCAATAAACCATGTTTTGTACTGTGTACTTTGTACAACAGAAACACAAAAACTTACTGGTAAATTACTGTGCATTTTTGCGCTTTTCTGTATGTTCTTTATTTGTGTTAGATAGGCAGAACTGTCAAACTTAGCAAGCATACAAATCATGGAGTCACTTAACATTGGTTGGAAGAGCTTTCTGGAGATACAGTGAGTCCACTCTCCTACTGGAAACAGGACTATTACCCCACTACCAGGTCAGCTTTGATGTCTGAAAACCCCCAAGGACAAGCTCCTTGATGTCACTGGCAATTTCTTCTAGTCTTACATTTTTACACTATTGTCATCTTCATAATGGCCCTTCAAGCAGTTACAAGCATTTATCAGGTCCCTCCTTAGCTTCCTCTTCCCAAGACTACAAAAGCCCAGTCCATCAAACCATTTTTGTAGAGTGTGTTTTAAGCCCTGACCATTTTGGTCACCCATCACTGGACCAGCTTTTCCTGTAACTGGGTGGGCTCTACAACGACTGCCCTATGTCAGCTCCTGCCTAACAGTGTCAAGTAGAGCGGAATAGTAACTTCCATCAATTTGTTGGCCATCTGCCTCAAAGTGGGGCCCAGTATGTGGCTGGCCCATGAGAACATGCTCCGGGCTCATGTTGGCCATGACATGTGCTGGTGCTTTCCTGGAGGCCTGGCCTGGGCCAGTTGCTCATGGACCAGTGGGGCTGTGGGGTGATGCCATGTCAGGTGCAGACCTTAGTCCTTCTGCAAACAGAGCCCCAGGAGGTTTCTGTTGGCCCCCACCAGTCTTGAGAGCTTTCTGGCCTGTGACCTCACACAGAACAACTAATCACCCCGGCAGCATTTACCAAATGGGAAATATTTAAGCGATTACTGTGTGAAAGTAAGAGTTCTTTGTTCTCAAAACAGAAAGTAGTGTGGTGATGTCAGGACGGGGCGTGCATCAGAGAGCAGCGCCGTTACAGAGCCCACGGGTGCTTCCTGGCGAAGCAGATGTGTGACTCGCGTTTGGCTCCCCAAGGCTGTAACTTGCCGAGAAGAGTGACGGGGAAACGCTGCCCGCTGCCGACCTCGCAGCCCTTCCCGCTCGCCGCAGCTCCCCACAGCTCGTCTCCTCCCGGAACACGCGTTCCTTCGCTTTGACGGGGACAAGCCGTAACCGACCGCAAGAGAGACGCCCGCCCGAGGCGTGCCGCACAAACGGCAACTCTGACCTCCTCCCAAAGCCGGCCCCGGCCCCGGCCCC
>WTSP01026920.1:0-11155 GCA_025331215.1 Actenoides lindsayi | reverse complement strand
GCAGCAGCCTGGGCCAGCAGCCAGATGCGGGTGATGCTGCGGGTGATGCTGCGGGTGATGCTGCGGGTGATGCTGCGGGTGCCCAGCGAGCAGGAGCCAGGGTGCGATGCCCGGTGCCCGCTGCCACCGCGGAGCATCACGCAGCCCGGGGCCGCTGTTCAGAAACCGTCAGCAACCGCAGCGCCCAGGGCGAGCGGCTGCGGCTGGGGACGCGGGGCCCAGCGCCGGTGCAGCACTGCCATCTCCCGTCCACGCCGCGGGGACAGCCCGGGGCTCGCCCACCCGTGGCACCCCCACGCAGCCCCCCTGGGCCAGGGGGTCCCCGGCGGGACTCCGCAGCCCTGCAGCCCCGGCTCCGGGTCGGTTATTGCGGCTCCTGCGCTGTCCCCCGGGGCCGGTTCCCCGACCGGACCCTCCAGCGTGGGGTCCGCAGCTCCCCGGCACTGGCAGGGGCTTGGGTGGCCACGGCTGCTCCCTGGGGGAAGCTGCTGCTCTCACTGGGCATGGGAAGGGGAAACCACAGCACTGCTCTCAGTTAGCAAAATAAAGCAGAGAAAAACAAACTCTTCGTCAAAAAGAAAGGGGAAAAAAATAAAAGCAGAGCGTGACCTATAAACATCTGCTCGCGTTCCCCTCCAGTTATTGCAGAGAGAGAAGCCAAAGATATTTCAGGCTTCTCGTACATCTGGGAAGGGTTTTCAGATATGTTTTGTGTTTTTTCCGCTGCAATCCCATTTTAGCCTGTAAGAAGGGAAGGACCCCATGGAAGGCATCAGAGCATTAAATCTCCCTGTCATTATTTTGAGGTAGTGCCCCTCAGTTCCCCCCTCGATGGGGTATGTAGTGAGGAGCTCTGGCAGGTCTCCAGAGCCCCTTTCTAGCCCAGGGAAGCACCTCTGCAGTGAGGGGCACAGGCAGAAAGGCAGCGAGGGGCTCAGGGGAGCAGCCCGGGGTCTCCCCAAGAGCCGCCAGCCCAGCCAGGACACCCCAGGGTGGTCCCAGCTGCTCAGCCGTGAGTTACGGGGGGTTTGTCCAGAGAGAGGCCGATGCAAAGTCCTGCCCAGGCGTGAGGATGCTCTGCTAGGGAAGGACGCAGCAGCCAGCCCTCTGCCCCAGATGCACCAAAGCACAAAACCCAAGTGGCACACAGTGCCGGGCAATCCTGCCGGGAGCTCAGGAGCAGAGGGGGAAGCACTTTGTGTCCCCTTGGAGATGGAGCCGAGGAGCCCAAAGTGACCAGAGCGCAGTGCCAGGAGCCCTGGGGCTCGGCCAGGAGGGGTGCAAACCCCCTCCCAAAGCTGCCCCTCTGCGAGGGAGAGCCGGGCAGAGGGATGAGGAGCAGAGCCCATGGAGGGGCTGGAGGAGCCCGAGGTTCTGCTGAGAGGCAGTTTAGTGGTGAGGGAGCAGGAGGGCTCAGCCAGTGAGACTGTGGAGGAAGAAAGCAGCAAGCTGGGGGAATAAAGGGAGGGAAGAGGAGATGCTGGTGCAGGAGAGAAGCAAAAGGATCAGATACGAGATACGGAAAGCAAGGACAAAAGCTGTAAAGGGGCTGCAGCTGCCACGACGCAGCCTGAGTTGTCTCTCGTTAAGCATCATGTGTGGTTTGGTAACTGCTAACGACCATCGCCCACCGTTCCTGCAGGGCTTGGCTGCCCTGGTCTGCCGTGACGCTGACACCCTATCCAGCCCAGCCCACTTGCTCTTTGGTCTTCCCGTTCGGCACAAACCTCCAGGTTCTCTCCTACTTGGCCACAAACTCGGCAAGGGAGCACACCAGCTTCTGATGGGCCCTGCTCCCAGTCAGCACTGGAGTGAACTCAGGGATGGATGGGGCTAGAAAGCAGTAGAGACCTGGTCAGATCCATCCAGAACCCCTGGGAGAGATCCATGCACCTCTGTGCTCAACTGGAGTAGAAATTTTTATGAAGAATATTTAAAAACAATAAAATGGGTGAGATTGGGACCATCTTGGGTGCAAACAGCGGCCTTGCCAGCTGGGGATGTGTGCTGAGGCAGAGGGATTTGCACCTCGATGAGCAGCAACAGCGAGACAGAGAAGAGGGAAGACACCACATCACGGGTAGGTGACAGTGTAGGGAACCAGGTCCAGCTTCAGCGTCACCTCCCGCCTGGCAGCCAAGAGCAGCTCTGGGGACAGCCACACGTCCCCTCCTCAGCTCTGGAGGGAGGCGAGCACGGGGAGCTCGGCCACGTCCCCACCAGCCCCGCCACGCCACGCTCCGCGAGGGACAGCTCCACGAACACGGGGCATCAAACAGCCCGCAATTAGCTCTTGATCTTAATTACACACGTTACTGATGAGCTCATCAACTTAATCTAATTAGTCTGCAGAGCTCAATTGCCTGTCCCTTTTTCTTAAACACTGCACGCTCTAAGCCTATTATCCCTTTGGATGGAACCCGCTCGCTGCCGCGATTCACCGGCCGGGCGCAGCACCGGCACCTGGCACGGCCAGCCCTGCCACGTGCACTGCGGCACCCGCGCCCACCACCCGCCGCCGGCACCCTGAGCCCCGCTGTCCCCAGGGAGGGCACAAGGTGCTTTCCCGAGGGGCTCTGGGGGCCAGGGGCTGCTTGGCACTGGCTGCACCCCTGCTGAACGTCCCCCTTGCCCCCCGGGCCTCCACTCTGATTTTATAGGGGCCACTGGGGCCAGGCTGACACCCAGGGCACCTTCCCCGCCTTCTGCAAGACAGCATCTGGGCTCCCCAAACACCCTCAAGGGTCCCAAGAAGCCCCTGGTGGCATGTCCATCTCCTTCTGCACTGAGTCAGCAGTGCCAGGAACCTGCCCTCGCCCTCTCCCTGAGCAGGAATCAATGAAATCCTCTAAAAGCTCATAACTCGGAGGTAATTATAAGAAGCATCAATTACCCAGCAATGTGGGTTTCATGAATTCAATTAATTTGCATAGTGATCGATTCAGGCGGGTCCTCTCCGGGTCCCTGGAGGAAGTTAGGACATTGTTCTGCGCGCTATTGATTTTACAATGCAAAACCAAAGCGCGCTCTCCTCTTATTCAGAGCTGCTCATTCAGCCATATTAACTTTCAGATCATTTATTTTTGTACGTCTTTCAACTCTGTTTGTTGCTATCACACAAATGCAGAGCATTACATTGTAGAGAATAATTGAATCAATACAGTCATGGTACTCTGGGTCTCCCAGGCTCGCAGGAGCTCGAGCTGGCAGGAGCCCACACGCAGCCCGAGAGAGGGCTTTTTTAACCTCTCCACTTATTAAAACACTCTCCTGGCTCCATATTAACTTCCTGCACCGCATGGCTCTTGTTTTGCCTGCATCGGAGCGGGAGACGCTGGTGCCGCGAGGAAGACGTGGAGAGGCTGGCCGGCTTGCTCTGAGCATCCCCGCATCCTTCCCCAGCCTGACCAGCCTTCCTCGCCCCTCCAGCCTTCCTCACCCTGCCCGGCCCTGTCACCCCAGCAGCTCTCCTTCCCCTCTCTGTCCTTCTCAGTCACAGGCGGCCACACGCAAATAAGGGACTAGGGGAGAGGAAGAAGCCCCTTCAGATGAAAAGCTGCCCGCATAAAGGAAGAATCCTCCTTCAGATTCAAATGGCTCTGAAAAGAGACGGTTTTTAATTCTGCTTCCCCTCCCGCTGGGATATTAGACAGCTAAATAGCAGCGCGCCTGCTTCCTTCAGATAACCAGCTCCCAATGAGCACCCTAATTGTCCCCGGCCCCTCTCCGGCACCGCACAGAGCAGGTCATTTACCGCCCGGCACACGCAGCTAAACACAAATCCATTTTCCAAGGGAAATTTCTATTCTTATCTGGGCTCTGCAAGAGGGTCGCAAGCAGCCCCTGTTAATTGAAGCTTTGACGCTTGTTGGAGGAGGCCTCTAATCAGCTCCGCCAAGGGCTGAGGCGCTGCGCTGCACCTGCACCCGCCCGCGCCGGGCACCGCCGGGCCCTGCCAGGAGGGCTGTGCTGGGAAAGGCGTCCCAGAGAAGGAGCTGAAGCTCACTGGAACCCAGCCCTGGTGCTGAGGGGTGAGGAGCCGAGGCACCCTGGGGCGCGCTGCCCTCGGCACCGGGCCGGTGACCGGGGCACACGCCAACCCGCAGCGCAGAGCCTGCCCGCGGGCGCTTCCCGACGGCACAGCGTCTCGTAAAGCGCGTTGGCTCGTCTGCCGCAATATCCTCCAGCAAATCAAGCATCCCCTTCTTGGGATGTTTTCAATCTGCTTTATGTTGATTTTAATTAAAGAATTTGAAACTGAACAAACAGTTCGTAGCAGGTGGCCACACAAGTGTGAAATAAGCAAACTGCTCTATCCAGCTCCACCAGTAAATTCCTCCAAATTAATCTCACCCTCCGCGAGGCTGCCGGCTCCGACGGAACCGCTGCCCAAGGCAGGCTCTGCCATCCTCCAAATATTTGTCTTCGTCCCAGCACCAGGAGCCGGTGGGGAGCGGAGACGTGCAGAGGAACCCATCCCCACCCTCCCCCTCAGCACCACAGCCCACCCAAGCGTCCCCACTGCCACCCATCCCGCTCGAGAAAGGCGCAGGATCCTGCGGTAACCTTGACGGCACCGAGGCGGCGAGGGGCTTTTACCCAGGTAACGGGCCCTGCATATTGATGGCCCCCTGGGGAAGGCAGAAGCGAAGCACGGATGCCCACAGGCTTTTCTTCTTGCAAGGCTGTGCCAGAGATAGCTAGGGGAGAAGAAAATAAAGGAGCAGGAACACACGCGCGCTCCTCTTCATCTTGTGCTCCTGCCCTCGGTCAAGAATCTTATCAGCATCTTGAGGAGATCACGTTTTGCTGCCTGCAAACGCTGCCTCCCTCCCCCACTAAAGGTGGAGAGGAGCCACTCACTCAGGCAGGGTCCTGGGTCCTATCCCCTGCCCTTGGGGGACCTCGTACTGTTCCCACACACTCGCCAGTGCTCAGGCCCCCCCTGCCCCGGTGCCTGGGAGCACCATCACCGCCTGGCAACGAGCCGGAGAGCTGCCCTTCACACCTCCCTCCCGGCACCCGCCTCGCCTGCTCTTCCCTGCTGCTGCACGAGCTGCCGGCTCTGGGGTTTTACTGGTATTCTCTTTTGCTCCCTCTCTGCCACCCCAGCATCGTGTCCTGCCCCCCGGGGGGTCCTGTGCCAGGGCACAGCGGCATCATTCCCTGGGCTCAGCAGAGCCCCCGCTCCTGCCTGCCAGCCCCGCGCTGGTTTCCACTGTGGGGCCCGTGGCCCTGGCAGCTCCCAGCCCACCCCAGGCAGGAGATTGGCTCCCTGCTCCGCTCCCCTCGGCGGCAGAGACAATCGGCTGCCAGCTCCTTTTCTCCCCGCCATGTTCAGAGCATGTTTAACATCCGCTCTCTCCTGTCTGCCCTCCCCAGTGACCCAGAGCTGGGAACGCGGAGCAGCGCTGCTGGTCAGCCCGTGCTCTCGGGAGCCGGTGCGCACCAGCCGCGCTTCCCGGGTAATTACAAGATGTTCTGCTTTCCTGGGATTACCGTCCGTTTTTCTTCTCTTCCTCTCAATAAATATGGATGTGCAGCTGCCGCTGCAAGGAATCAACAAAAGCAAACAGGGGCAGAGCTGCGTGCGCTTCCCTCCCGCTCCCAACACCGCCTGTGTCCTGGATTCAGGCGGGCTGGAGGTGGGGGGTGGGTCGGGACTTTTCTCCCCAGATTCCAGGCTGAGGTGTCTGCCAAAGCAGAGCGATGCTCACAAGAGCACGGGCAGAGATACGGTGTCTGACAGGCGACGCGGCAGCGCTCCCTCTCCCACAGCACAGCGGCTGGAAGGAGGCGTCGGGATGAAACAGCTTGAACACCTTTGGTAAAGGCAGCGCCCAGTGCCTCATCCCAGAACCTCCTCCACGACTACCAGGGCCCAGGGGTGCTCTACACCCTACGCTTACCTCCCCGTCGCTGCATTAACTTCCATCTCGGTTACAGCACATTCAGAGTCTGCTCGTAAACCACATCCCAGCTGCTTAGCAACTTTTGTTAGAAGATCCCTCTTAGATCGGGTCTCAGAGCGACAGAGCTGGAACAGCATCACCTTAGCACGTTCAAGGCTGCAGGCAGCACGGCAGGGACGGGGAGCACTCCCATTGCTCACACACCCATGGGGCAGGCCTGGCCTGACCACGACAGGGACCCCAGCGCCTCGGGGCAGCCAGCCCCACGTCCCGAGCACCCGTGGGGCCATCTCAGTGCTGCAGTGCACATCTCTCCTCACTCCCAAGGGCCGGGCAGAGCTGGTCCCCCACTGGGCTTCATTTCAGAATCCAGGGCTGTCACCACCCACAGAAAAAAAGAAACCCAAAGTGTTTTCTTGCTCATCTGTGCACCAATTTTCCTTCAACTCTGCAGCGTAGCACCCTGCCCAGGGCAGGATGGGGACACAAGGCAGAGGGGTGCCTGGTAGCACCCATGCCCTGCTGCGGAGGAGCTCAGGACACGTGCAGGTGGATGCAACCTGGCTCAGGGTGCCCAGGAACCACTCAGCTGTGCCCAGACACCAGATGTACCCACCGAGCCGGGCCGGCAACGGCTCACCGCAGATTGCCTCTGCCATCCGGCCCCTTCCCCCCTCGCCGCATCGCACACCGGCTTCTTCAGCTCATTGGCGTGAAATTTAATTTGCAGCGATCAGCTGGAGGTGAGGCAGGCGCCGAATTAGCTCGACGCGATGCTCGCGCCTCCTCCCAGGCCCCCTCCCCAGCTGGCAGAGGCACGTGGGCACCCTGCCCCGCCGCTGCTCGGCCCCCTGTGCCAGGGCTGTGCTGGGGCTGCAGGAGGGCCAAGGAGGAGCCACCTCGGTGCTGGTTCCAGGAGTGAGGCGAAGGGTGAGTTATGGTGCGGCTGGATGCGCGCATATTCTGATAAGGAAGAATAATAACTTGTCAAAGATATATATGATATGTGTTTTCTTTCCAGACAGAATATATATTGGGATAATTCATCAACTCGCCCAGCCCCGGTCAGAAGAGAGAGAGAAGAGAAGAAGAATCACAATCGGAAGAAGCCAAGGCAGAAAACCCCCTTGGCCCCGAGTGCCACCCCCTGCTCCGAGCTGTGCCTGGCCCAGTCCCCGCGCCTGCTGCACTGGGTTGAGAGCTGGGGCTGACTCAGGGTGGGTGCTGGAGCCCATGGCCAGCCCAGAGCAGAGCTCCAGGAAGGGTGAAGCCGCAGGAACGGGCACCACAGGGCTGCTGAGAGGCAGGACCTGCGGCAGCGATGAACAGCCCTGTCCATCCACACAGAGGGAGCAGCAGCGTCACTGAGCCAAGCCCTGCTGGGAGGTGTGGCCCTTGGGGAGGGGATGTGGCTCACTCCATTCATTCACCCACCCGCTACCTGCTCCCCACCCCAGCTGCTTGTCCCTGCTTGCAGGGAGCCAGACGGTGCAGCCACAGAGTCCTTGTGCCCACCCAAGGGGCCAGATCGCCCTCGGGGCAGCTGAGGGGTTAGAAATAAAGCTCTTCATCCGTTAATTAGTGCCTTTGACACTTGTTGGGGCTAGGCAATAAATACAAACAGCCAACAGCCCCGAGCCCCTACTGCCCAACCCTGCTTCGAGGCAGTGCTGAGTGAGGACAACGGGTGCAACAGGGACAGGACCCTGGCACAAACCAGGGAGACACGAGGGGCTGGGTGAGAGCTGGCAGAACCCGAACCGGCAAAGCCCAGGACTGCAGGATGAGGCCAAAGGGGTTTGTAAAGTGATTTCTCAAATGGTAAGCAAAAATATATTACCAGTTTAGGACTGTGGTGCACCTGCCACTTGTTAATCCCTGAGATGTTGTGGAATAGATGAAAGTGTTGGCTTTGCTCCGCGCGTTTGGGATGGAAACGTATTTCCAGCACTTACCCTCCTGGCAGGGGGCTGGCGTGCAGAGGGGTGCTGCCTGCCCCAGCACCTAGAGCCACACCGGGGCTGCAGGGACCTTGTGCCCAACACTCTCCTTTGGCAGCCCCTCTTGGGCTACTTCTGGTCCCCTGGACTGACAGCGGCCCCTGGGGCTGTGCCCACGTGGGAGGAGGGGGCAGCTGCTGCTGAAGGTGACAGGGAGACCCCTCACCCACCCGTGTCCCCGCCCCTGTGGCACGGGCACAGCATCGCCAGTGCAGCTCGGGGAGAAGCCGCGGGAAGAGGCCGGCTGCGTCAGGAATGGGGGCTCTGCCGCGAGGCCACCCCCAAGGGAGCTGCTCCTGGGCCCCAGCGCTGCCCCTCGCAAAGCACTGATTTTAAAAGGGGTCTGCTGCCTCCCTGACCTCCCTGCCCTCCACCCCTGAGGACACGGGATGCAGGTCCCAGGTGTGGGATGGGCCAGCGGGACTGGGACCATTCCCACCCGCAGACACACGGGACGTGGCCCTGTGCAGTGCTGCGGTGGCACGAGCCAAGCACCTGCTCCTGAAACCGTAAGCAAAGATCAACGTTCTGGGTAATTTTATGATGCAGAAACATGCAGCATAATCCCATTTTGAGCAAGGGAAACTAATGAGTCTCTGCTTGCTCCCCTCTCCTTTGTTTCCCCCTCCTTCCCACCCTCATTTACTACCGCTCCATGTGGCAACATCAAATGATCTTTGAATATTTTAGCTCCTGTAAAATATTTATATTCCGATGCAAGGAAGGAAATCGGTCGCTTCCAAGCCATGTAAACATATGCCTTCTAACAGCTGGAGCCCTGGCAGCGCTCGCCAGGCGAGGACGCGGCTGCGCAGCCACGGCCCTGCCCGGGATTTCCAAGGCTTGGCGCCCAGCACCGCTGGGGAAGGGCCGGGACGGGGAGAACCAGGGGCTCCGCCACCACGAGATGCCCCAGCCCTGTGCCATCCCCGTGCCTTGACTGGGCAGCAGCGCCCGGGCAGACCCCGGCGGGCCGCTCGCCCCTGGACTCGGCAGAAGGGCGAGCAAAGGGAGCGTGCCCCGTGGAGCGAGGGGAGGGCGAGGGCCTGCCCTCCGCCCAGGAGAGGCAGCCCTGCCTCTGCCCGACCGCAGATTAATTGAGGACTGCCATTAAAATGTCACCGAGAAAATTATTAAGTTAAGGTAAACCACTTCCACGCGTCAAAAGCAAAGGCAATCAGTCCCAGGCGTGTCCCCCTAGGAAATTATGTGGAGTAATTAATCAAAAAGCTAATGAGAAATGTGTTTTCTTTCCCAGCCTAACACCACATCATATTCTTATTAGCCAAGGTTATTACAATAGTAATCATGCATGCTCCGAGTTCAGATTGGGTTTTTTTGCTCCACTGCCACCAATTTAGAAAGCCATTAATGGAAAAGATAAACCCCCGATACGCAAACCAGCCCTTTGAGCTTATTCACCTGGCGCGAGGCAATCGCCGCAAACAACCCGCCCCTCGCCGACGCGTGCTCACCCTCGTCTAACGCCAGGCCGCCTCTGCCCGCTGCGCTGGGCACTCCCACACTGGGCACTGCCTGCCCCACCCCATCCACAGCGCAAGCTGGGGAGAGGCTGGGGCGGGGGTGGCAGCTCTGCCAGACTCTCCTGCTCTGCTCGTCCAGCCCTTGCCCAGGATGGAAACAAGCACCCAAACTTCTGCAGATGTTCTCAACCTGCCCAGAGACACGGAGCCAGGGGGTTGGCCAGGGCTGAGTGCTGGCAGCAGCTTGGCAGGGGTGCCAGGTGCTCATGCCTTCGCCCTTTTCAGATGCCTGGAAGTGGGAGCCAAGCGCTCCATAAACGTGGCTGTGAGTAATTTGCTCGGTAGGATGGGTTCCCCCTCCACCCACCTCAGAGAGCAGCCCTCTGCCCATCTCCCACCCTAACGTGCACCGTCAGCAGCCCGGCGAAGGGAAAGCATCTCTGCTTGATATGCAGCATTAAATAATTCAGCCCCCTACAGAGAGACCAGGGAGAAGAATGAGTCTGACAAAAAATATAAAGATTTCCTATGCCATGTTAAAAATGCATTGACCTGATTAGCTTGCTGGAGGGATGCTGAGCTGCGGTGGAGCTGAGCAGGGAAACCCGGTCTCGCAGCGACAGCGGAGCAGAGAGGACCTTAGAGACACAAACAAAACTCTCCCCTGCGCAGGAGCACCTGCTCCTTGTTGTGCTTCCTCACAAAAATCTCTTTCTTTCCTGCTTGCACATGTGCAGCGCATGGGAGATTGAGCTGCAAGAGGATGTCCCCTTGTCCAGGGGACATCTCGCCCCTGTCCTTGTCCAGGGGACATCTTGCCCTCCACCCTCACAGCCCCACTGGCCCCTCGCTCACAGCTCGGTGTTCAGGAGCCACGAGGCCAGAGCCACTGTGCCCCGAGCAGCCCAGCTCCGAGCCTCCCCTGCCCGCGACGCTGGCAGGATCCCTCCCGGATGTTTGGCAGCTCTGGCTTTGATGTGCGGATTAACGAGAACAGACAGGGCTGGAGCGAAGCCGTCAGAAGCCCAAAGACAGGGCCCGGGGCAAGGCTGGAGGGGACGACGCTCCGGGCGCGCTCCCTTTGATTGCGCCGTGCTCGCCTTCGCCTGCGGGCAGCGGGGCAAGAGGGCGGCTTGGCGGGTGCTGGCACACGAAGTCGGGTCTCCCGAGGCCAGCCGGGCTCCAGCCGGTGCCACCGCCCCGCGAGAGCCCTGCCCAGTCCCTCTCGGCACCATCCCCGGGGCTGGCTTTGCCAAGGCACCCTGGCACACGGGCCCGCACCAACAGGGCTCAGGGCGGTGCGGGAGCCCAGGCCGGGCCCACGCGATGCTGCTGCCAGGCTCGTGGCTGCCTCCCCCCCTCGCTGCCCAACCGCGGCACCAGAGAAGCTGGTGGATGCTCACCCGTGGCGCTGGAGCGGCACCGGCTGAGGAAGGGATGCAGCGTCCCCGTGTCCCCTGCCCGGGATGGGGCTCTTCTCCTCCAGGCTCACAGCGGAGCACTTGAGCAGGGCAGGATTTGGCCAACATCCCAGCACGGTACTAGCCTGGCTCTGCTCACAGGGGAGCCAGGGCTGCAGCACACTTGAGCGCACCTGGAGAGAAGACACAATGTCACCATCAGGACACCCCAAAGAGGAGCCATCGCAATGTAATCAGCTCCTCCTAAGCCATTAACGGACTGAGCTCCAGGCACAACGCTCCCAGACATCCCACCAGGCAAGGACCAGGCACCTCCCAGGCCCTGTGGGGAGCCCAGC
>WTSP01026919.1:0-13677 GCA_025331215.1 Actenoides lindsayi | reverse complement strand
TTATTGAAAAAAAAATGTGAAAAAAATTTTCAAACATGATTCCCACCAGGGGGAGATTCCCTAGGCTGTGGGGTTCCTCCCTTTCTTTCTTTTTCTTGTCCCCGGGGTTCCCCCCCCCCCCCCCGCGCCCCGTAGGCTCTATCAAAATACGTTCAGGTTCTTTTTCTGGCTTCAGCCACTAAAACCATATTCATGACTCACAAACTGCTCACTCCACAAAGGCAGGAGTTAAGTCCATCCGGGTTCTCTGCCCAGAACTGAAGCCCTCTAAACATTTGTTCATTTATCCATGTATGTGGCAGTCTCTGCCATAAGCTGGCGTTCTTGGGATCAGCCTCAAAAGTTAAAGGTTGGGCAGCACTCCCCAAGGTACCCAGAGCTGGTTTTGAAAACTCTGGCTTTTCTCTCTGGAATTGCTGAAATAATTCCCTTACTAAGAGCCTACTGTTTCCTCTAGATATAAATCATTACAGTAAAGTCTGCATGAGTATTTAGCTTTGCACTACCTGCTTTCCTTCAAGACATTTTTCTGTAATAGTTAGCTGCCATACCTTATGGCTTGGTCAGAGATTGGCTCTGAAGCTAAACACAACAGATAGGAAACTTTTTCTCCTAAGCGATGCTACCAAAGTGCCATGCAGCAAGGCATCTCCTAGTGCCAGGGTAGTCTGTTTAGGAAAGCCCTGTCCAGGCGTGTTCCTGTTCAAGGTACCTATGGAAATGAATGTTAGCAAGCCATTTTCACAGAGACTGTCAGAGCATTTGTATTCCCTCTGGGATGTTGTTCAGGATCGTCTCTTTGGACAGGCAGATACATTGTTCAGCAAAGCACTACCTCCTGACACCTTTGCCTTCATGTGGATTGCAAGCCAGATGGGTCCTTCAGAACAGAGCAGACTGTGACTTCTTCTAGAACAAGCAGCAGGCAAGAATTACCAGAGACGTGACTGATGTCTGACAAAGTAAGCCTGTATTTGCTTGATTATAAAAAAAAAAAAAAAAAAAAAAAAAAAAGGAATTCCCCAAGGTTTCTATTCTGGATTTAGGAGCAGAAGAAAAGCAAATACTATATATGTGAAAATTACAGGTGCTGAAGGGTTTGGAGGCAACTCAGTTTTCTGTTCTTTTGGCAGGTCTAACAAAACGCAAGCATTGTTTTCGGGAGGGGCAAGCCACTAGGCAAACTGGGACATACGTAGTCTGATTCAATCCAATAATCTATTTCATGGAGAAGTGCTGCCCATTATAAATGTCAGGAGACTGGAGCCCTGGAGACTTGGGTTGTGTTCACAGACATACTTCAGGCCTTCTCAATTCCCTCAAATTCACCTCTCTGTTTTTCTGTTTCACCAGCTGTAAAAGAGGGAAGGCTTTGAGACATGCCAATAGAAAGCAGGATAAGCAAAGAGGTGTTACCTTTGAAGGATTTCTAGAATACCAAACAACCCAGTGCTTGCACTTCACTGACACATCTTTTAACTCCAAGCTAGCTAAGACACTGAGACGAGAAGAGAAGAGAAGAGAAGAGAAGAGAAGAGAAGAGAAGAGAAGAGAAGAGAAGAGAAGAGAAGAGAAGAGAAGAAGCAGATGATTTACCTAAAATGCTTTTGAATGTCAGTGCCAGAGATGGGGTAATTATTATAGTAAGTAATTCTATTTCATATAATGTCTCTGGTACGTATAATACTGCAAAATATAATTGAGACACTAAGTATTTCTGGAGCTGTAGTTTTTATTTAAACAACATGACATGTATGCAAAGTGCTCTGCACAACAGTAAAATGACAAGTATCTTCTCCAAGTCATTTACGATACAATTCTCAAACATCAGTCAAGTAGTGATAATAAACCAGAGAGAGGAGCAGAATGGATGAGGGGAAATGATGGAAAAGGCAAGAGTTACAATATTAAAACAAAACATAAACGAAGAAGGTTGGGAGCAATTAGATAGTATGAATGAAATTGAAAAAGTATTCCTCTGAGATTTGAAATTATGTGGAAAGTGGATGAGTCAAAGGAATACATAAAAGCAATTCAGATCTAAAAATCATGGTTTCACTCTCTACTTCCATGTATAAATATTCACAACAAGCTGCTCGAGAACATTCCACAGGCCAAGAGCTTTTTGAACAAAAAAAAATCTGACTGAACAAAAGCCGTTCACAAACAGTGCTGAAGCAGCAAGAGGAGGGGGTAAATCTGGCACATAAGCTGTCTAGTATAAATACAAGTTATCTACCCTGCCCTTCTCCATTCTTCATTACCTGAACTTCCCCTGAAGTTGCATTACTGATGAGATTCTTCAGTTTCTTTCCTAAAACTGTTATATTGAAAGGCTGTGCACTATCAGTAGCACCCATGCTTTACCCTGGAGCCATGGAGGCCTCTAAAGTGCTTTGGGATTATAGAGGATGAAAGTTCTCACAGGCCAACTCTTAAAAGCATTTAGGCACCCAGATATGCAGGTTGCTACTACGGGGGTTCTCAAGATCAATTCAGCAGCAGTTCATGCCTTTTCCTTTTGGTGATCCGGACATAAAATAACTTTGGCAAAGGAGGTTCGCATATTCAAGAACTGAAATAATGTTAACAACATTGCCTCCTTGGGGGATGTGGGGCTTGTTTTAATTTTCTGTGTAGTAACCTGTTTTGGGCATCTCGACTTCCATTCATGTCTTCCAAAAATGCTTTGGCTATTTTTGTTATTACAACGTACACATGAGGCCAGGTTACTTACTTATCATAGATTCAGGTCACAGCCAAAGAAAGAAGTTTCTAGACAGAGAAACAGGAAAGGAAGTCACCCAGCAACTTACATTTCACATGTATTATGACAGTCCACCTGGTAAAGTGAGCATCTACTAGAATATCTAAAGAGAGAAAATCCATCGTGGACTTTCACAGTCTTTCAGTTTCTTTCATTAGTTCTCTTGACAACCTTAATTCATCTTGTGATCATTAAAATGGCAACACTTAAAGGGCAGGACAGAGGGAAAGTTGCATGTTCAGCTATCACTTACTGACATAATCATGATAAATAATAAATATATTTCTCTCCTACAGCATAATGGATCACAGAGATCACTATCACCTAGTATGACCTCTTAGCTATCATAGACCATTAATTTTTGTGGATATATTCTAGTATTAAATACTATAACTCATTCTTGACAATTTGTAGTTGGCTGTAGGCCAATAAGAAAAACTTCTAGTCTTGATATGCAGACATCAGGAGATGAAGAATTCACCACATTAGCTTGTTCTAGTGGTTAATCATTTTCTGCGTCTCATTCTTCACTTGAATTTGTCTGGCTTCACATTTCCTGCACTCAGTCCTCAGTATGACTTAGTCTGCTCAGAGTCCTTTCCAGTCCAGTGTTTTATGCCTCCAACAGTATCAATTAATTAATCAAGGTATAAATCATCTCTTTTTCAGTGAGTCAGGCAGGTTGAGCACTGTAAGTCTTCTACAATGAGAGATTTTCTTTAGATCTTGAATAATTATCAAGCTTCTTTTGCACCTTTCCCAGCTTTTCGAAGAAAAGCAACCTAATACTTCTCACCATTCCCATGTTTATTCATTCAAGGGTTGATTTCACTCTTTTTGCCACAGTATCTCACTGGAGTGAAACTGCTCCATACTCTGGCGATCTTAATCCTTTTTGAAGCGCTATTTTCCAGGGTAAAGTTTCTGATTACACATCTCCTAATCTTCTATCTGGTTCCCACATGCATAATTTTGCATTTGCCTGTAATAAAAGGCTTTTTACTTGAATGTGTCTGATCTGTTCGGTGATCCAGCCTGCTCTTCACATATGCTTTCCCCTCATCATTGCCATTCCACCAGGCTTCCTAATACTTGCATATTTTATCAGCAGTGAGTTTATATTTACTTAGAGTGCAATGATGAAAATGTTGAACAGCACTGAAACTAAAATTCATCCTAATACTACTTCCATGGCTTTCACAAAGCACAGGTCACACGGCTGTATTCTGTTCTGCTTTATGTCCAGCAGACAAACTTGGCCAGACTGGTTGAATGACAGAGCTCAGAGGGTTGTGGTCAGTGGCACAGAGTCCAGTTGGAGGCCTGTAGCCAGCAGTGTTCCCCAGGGGACAGTGCTGGGTCCAGTCCTGTTCAATATCTTCTTCAGTAACCTGGATGAAGGGACAGATACCCTCAGCAAGTCTGCTGATCATACAAAACTGGGAGGAGTGGCCGACTCACCAGAAGTCTGTGCTGCCATTCAGTGAGACCTGGACAGGATGGAGAGCTGGGCGGAGAGAAACGTAATGAATATCAACAAGGGCAAATGCAGGGTCCTCTATCTGGGGAGGAATACTCCTAGGCACCAGTATAGGTTAGGGTTAGACCTGCTGGAAAGCAGCTTCACAGAGAAGGACCTGTGAGTCCTGGTGGACAACAAGTTAACCATGAGCCATCAGTGTGCACTTGTGGCCAAGAAGGCCAATGGTATCTTGGAGTGCATTAAGAAAAGTGTGGCCAGCATGTCAAGGAAGGTTCTCCTCCTCTTCTACTCTGCCCTAGTGAGACCACATCTGGAGTATTGTGTCCAGTTTCAGGCTTCCCAGTTCAAGAGAGGCAGTCCAGTGGAGGGCTAAAAAGGTGGTAGGGGGCTGGAGCATCTCTCTTATGAAGAAGCTGAGAGACCTGGGTCTGCTTGCCCTGGAGAAGAGAAGACTGAGGGGGGATCTGATCAATGCTTATCAATATCTAAAAGGTTGGGGTCAAGAGAATTGGGACAGACTCTTTTCAGTGGTGTCCAGTGACAGGACAAGGGAAAACAGACACAAACTAGAACACAGGAAGTTCCAGCTGAACATAAGGAAAAACTTATTTCCTGTGAAGGTGACAGAGCACTGGAACAGGCTGTCCAGAGAACTTGTGGAGTCTCCTCTGGACATATTCAAAACCCACCTGGATGTATTCCTGTGCAACCTGCTGTAGGTGAACCTGCTTTAGCAGGAGGGTTGAACTAGATGATCTCCAGAGATCCCTTCCAAGCCCTGCCATTCTGTGACTCTGGGATTTGGTGACTGTTTTCCTTATGCTTCAACCATCCTGTGTCCTATGTTTCTCTCAGTGAATGGGAGTCATCCAGGTACAAAGATCCAGCACCGCCCCTGACCTCAGTGCTATACACAAAGAAGCATTCAGCAAGAAAGCAATGTAAGAAATAAAGTCAAGCAGAATTCACATCCTGTACATATATTCGCTCCTGTCCAATGAGGACTCTCTGTTGGTAACCATGTTATCATTTCATAGAAACACAGAACATCCAGGTTAGAAAGTACTTTAAGAGCATCTCTACCCATCTTCCTGCTCATGGCAGGGTTGCTGAAATTATTCTTGACTTATTTTGATGCTGGAAAATGCATCCATAGTTTTTTCTATTCTTTGTCAGAGGATTCTCTATCAGCTAATTTTTTATTTATTCCCCCCCCCCCGCCGCGAACTACTGTTAGCCTTGCTGGTGCACATCTGTTGGGATTACTGACTTTGCCATTTTTTAATATTGGCATAGAACAGACACTCCTCTAGTATTCTGATACTTACTAATTATTACAGGATAGATACAATATCAATATCAACAGGCTAGAGATCAGTTAAATAAGCTTTATTAGTGTTCCCATATAAGCTATCCAGACCTGCTGATTTAAAAATATTTATCCCCAGTACATACTTTACATTCCTTCTGGTCACTAGTGGAGTGGAAAATTTTTCATCAGCCCATGTGCATCATCTTTCTTCTTTCCAAATGCAGAACAGAAATATTTATTGAATATTTGTCTTTTGTACGACATTATCATTTCACCATCTGCATCAAGCAGCAGCATGTACCCTTGTTAAGACTTCTGTTGTTCTTAATAGACTCTTAACTCATTTTATTGTTTTAAGGCCTGCCAGCCAACGATTTTCCTCTGTTGTCTTTTTTTTTTTTGTCTATTTTTACATTATATAACTTCTAATTTATATTGATTGCTATACATATCCTGTTTTGTCCATTTGCTATGTAGGCTTTTTATTTTTGAACTGTGCCTTTGTTTCATATATTGACCCAGGATGGCATTTTAAACAACATCATTCTCTATTATGCTTATGAAATTGAAACTTTCTTTAAAAAAAAAAATTCCAGCACCTCTTAAACAGAGTCCAGTTATCTTCCATATTTTTCTGTCTAAGCCTCTCTTCCTCCACTTCACTGTGTTTTGTCCTATTCTCTAATTTGCTTCAGTGGTCTCTGAGAGACTATTCTTCTCCAGTGGTATCTTATGCTTTCTTATTATTTAGTACATTGAGCCATTTTGCATTAAAGCACCTGTGGATCTGAGTTACTTATAATTCCAAAATACTCCATGGTTTTCCTTAAGAGAGAACCTACCCTCCTTATGCTGTCTCCTTCTCATACTCCTCTTTTACTCACTCGCTCATTGGAGACAAGCTGAAACAAAAGATTTTACAGTATGTTATTGCAGCAGGTTTCAGAATGCTGGTTAAATTAATTTTCTTCTTAACAATTAATATCTCTGATTTTTTGCTGCTATCTCCACTCTTTGCATCAGTGTGTAACCAGCTGAAGAATTCCTCCTTTCTTTGATCTTTGTGACATGGGTTCAGTTTGTCCACAAGGCTGAATTACACAATGGTGCCACCAGAAATAGGATCCTTTTGCATTGTCCATTGAATATCTTCATTGATATTTCACTGTTACCCCTTATTTTCTTAATGTCACCTTCAGAATGCATTATGTATGAATATGTTTCCCATTCAAGCGGATAGCCTCAGGCACACAAAAGTTTGTCTGAACTTCATCACACAGGACTGAAGATAATATCCAGAAGCCTGAACAAGCAGGCACCAAATCTCGTCATCTGTTTCAGTTGCCATAAAATGCATATGGAGAACACACTGAAGTGATACACAAGGAAATTGTTACACTTTTTTAAAAAGTAGCTTTTTCCTTTGTTTCCTTTCCTTTCAGGTCTTGTCACTGTCCTGATAGCAGTCCCACAATAAACACATGATCCCGACAAATGTCAGCAGGTCATGTGTGGTAGGAGCCAAATGATCCCAAATCTTTCTGGTGACTAAGAAGAGTCAGTGAAAAACACTGTCTGTCTCTACAGATAGACTAAATAAATAACTACTTCCTCAAATATGTATCTATATCTCACACAGCAAAGCTCCCCATCAGTAGGCATCACCCTAGAATAGGTTGCACAGAGATGGCCATGATACTGTCTAAAGAGTAAGTTTTCATTTTGGAAAGTTATAAGGGAGACTTTTTGTGAAGAATTTCATGGGATTAATTAAGTACATAGCCCTGAAGAATGTTTAGTTTGTGACATGTTGAAAAGAAATAAGACTTTCTGCCATACTATAATCTATAATTATCAGATATTTTACACTGCCTACAAATGTCAGCTTAACAATATCCAGCCCAGTGTACTTTAAAACCATAATTTGTAGGACTTTCTGTTCTAGAAGAGACCAGAAATGGTGCTCCAGATTCCAAATAATCTCAGTCAGCCTGCAAATCTTCCAGTTACAACTAGTATAACTGATGCTGGCAGTGAGAAATCAACCGCAGAAATATAAGCTCAAAACTAAATCAAGTGAGCTGGAACTTGAGCAAAGGTCCTGATGCACCTTTCAGCTCCCTATCTGTGAAAGTCGTCTGCATAATTAGTTGTGACTCTTCAACTATGGACTGATCCAGTTCTTAACAGTGCTGCAAATGTGGAGGGTCATCCCAATTTCTTGATGTGATACACTTCTATCTACATCCCAGGAACAGCATTCGGTATTACCTAGACTCTGTTCACAAGAATATTGTGATCCTTTGCTTTCCATCTGCTGCAATTCCCTATTTACTTAGTTGTGAGAGGTGGACACTTGTGGATGACGATGCACCCTGTCCTAAGGAGATGGAACAAGTTTCCCTGTGTCCACTGATGATGGAGTCAGGTGAGTAGTTCAGGCCCATTTCTTGACCTCTAGGTAGCTGAAGACAGGCAAAATAATCCCAGACTGATGGTCAAACTAGGTACTTTCTCTTTCACAACATCCTGACTAACCACATGGGACAGATCATTGTCAAATGAGAGTCAGAAAGAAGCCCAAATTTGGCTCTGATGTGTAAGTAAATCTCACTTCTTTCATAATTTGACCTCTAAGCCATCAAATGCTTTCAGAAGTATTTTTCATAGTTTTCTTTGCAGATGCGAACTAAATTACCTCATTTTTTTCCTTAAAAAGGAAAAACACAAGTTAATAGAAGGGGATTTGAGAGTTAAAGTGCCAGTGCTGAATTTTGCTTCTTCAGAAAAAAAAAAGCCATAGTTGCTTTTTGATTAACAGCCATTTTAAATGTTGTTGCATCGCTGGACATGCTATAGGGAGAAATATTCTATCATAGTTTAACACAGCCAAAGATGATATCAGCTTATAAAATCCTTTTGGAGTCAGCTACATTTTCAGTAGGCTTTTTTCTTAAGGGCTATCTATACTAATACAAGCAATTAAGGGTTCTTTATTAGCCATTCTCAGAGGTACAGACTTAACCATCAATTGATATTCTCCTCAACCTCCTAATAAGATCAGAGGACAAAGGAAAAGCACATCTTCTCCAAATAAGCTGTTTCCCTAGCATGATGCCAGACATGAACCACCATTACTAACTATATTGCACTGACATTTATGCGTTCATGCTGTTACTTACCTGCAAACATCACTGTGGCACAAATAAAACTCAGATGAACTAGGAATTCACAAGCCCTGCTTCCACAGGCAGACTATGTTGTCCCTCACTTCTCCCTCACACAGGTTTATTACCTTCGCTGCTCTCCCAAGTTTTACATTCCCTGCGTTCTTGGTGCCCTTGCCCCATGATCAGGACAAGGAAAAATGACCAAAGTTCATTACCAGATGGGCAGCTCAGCATTCCAGTCAACACTTTCCGGCAGAGCGACTTCACTAGACTCGTGCTAATGATCTTTTCTTTTTTAGAGTATTTTTGGCATGGCAGAACAGCGTCGTCTGGGTGTCCTCCGAAGCTGTGTTTACAGAAGTAGCCTTAGAAATGTCTAAAACTGATGGACAAACAACTAGTGAAAAGTGTCAGGCGGATGAACTGATGTCCATGCTGCCCCCGCCTGCTGACAGCCAGGCTGTGACCCCAGCTGCCAGTTCCGCGGTGCAGACATTGCTGGGCAGTTCTTGTGTCCCTTGGTTGCAGTCCATGAATATTGACACTGTGACACCCAACTCCTTTCTTTCCAAGAGAGTAAAAAACCGTGCTGACATGTTCCCTGAGGCTAGTGCATAGTTGTATGAAAATTGGTGTTGATCTCCTCCCACGTGCTGGATGACAGAGGGAGAGAAAATAATCTGTAGAAAGTTCTTACAGGGTCAGAATAGCTCCTCTGCCATTTTTGTTTGTGCTGATATATGGGTATCCAAAGGTAATTTAAAAAGAAAAAAAAAGTACAGGGTACCAGTCTGAGTAACAAATACAAACTCACTGACAGGAGCTAATACAGGTTTCTCTGTGACACTGAATAATTTCCACCAATCTTATCTGTAAGCAACCTCCACCAGTTAGTCCTTATTCAGATGCAAGAGCTGGCTAAACACACAGTTTTCTAGCTCTATCATCTGAGGCAAATGTAGTAGCTCTGCAGAGCTGTCTGTCATCCACACAGAACAGGAGTTCACAGGGTGCACTGATGTATGCTTCATACCTGCACCCTGCATGCCATTGAGTTTGAAAGACTAAAACATGCTGGAATTATCTCAGTGAATTTCAGTTCCTGCCTTCAGGGCTTTATGGGCACTGGGATCTGAAAAATGAAGCTTTGCTGGATATTAAATTTCAGGACCAAGACCAATCCAATTTACAGTGGCTCCAATATCTACTCAAACTTGCAGCCTTAGGTTTATCTCATCAAAGCTTTTTGAGGAAAGTAGTTTTTTGAGATTGCTTTATACTTACCTAGAGTGCTTGGAATGTGTCATATGATAGTGGAGTTTTTCCTTTAAAATAGGCACCAAACCCACTTCAGGAAGGGGCTCTTTTGTTCAATTTAAAAGATAGAAAGACTTATTTTAAAGAATGTGAACACATTAGTCGCACAAAATACTGAAAATTAATGAAATTCTATATAACCATAAAATATTAGAACTCAAAGAAAATAGACCTATTTGCAGTCATCATACAGTCTTCATTATTGTGAATAATGTCTAGGGGACTGTATTTGTGGGATGGAAATTAAGTCAAATTTTCAAGGATAGTAAGTGAAACAGCTTGTAAAAAAAGGGTGGAAAGAAAAATTGCTTGGCCTTGTCACTCTGTGTATCTTCAGATGGCTTCACAAAAGAAACTTTCCTTGAATCCAGGGACTTTCCTCTAAGGTGAAGAAAATATTTATAGTTGTATAAAGAAAGGACCAAATGCAGAATCATGTGTGAATGATCATCATTAGCCACTGGCATTTATGGTGGGCAGAGCTGTGTGTGTCATCTTGTTTATTTTTTATTCTGGGGAAGTACATGGATCTTGCTGATTTCTGCAAGTGATTCTCCAGGCCTGGATTAAAAAAAAACCCAAACAAACCAACAAAAAAACAACAAAACCCAAAGCCCTTTATATTCAGATTGTCACAGTGTAATGCTAATGTTTTTAAGGTTTCAGTGTAAAGTCTCTTATTACTTCTTCTTCAATGTCTGTGCATCTGTCTATATGTTCATGAACAGTTCCAAACAATGGATCAATTATGCAGTCCCTATAACTGATGGTGGAAGTTTTATTACCAGAAAATATACTGACATTGCTGTCAGACATGAAACTGCAGCTACATGAGACATGGGATCAGGTACGCCAAGAGCTTATTTCTTTTTGAAGACTTGTCTAGTCTTAAATAGAGATACTTTTGGTACTGAAAGTCTGGCAAGGTTTTGGAAGTGGTGATGCGAATGCAGAAGATGACTTGTTTGTATGTGTGAGCGTTGTTTTATTTCATCCGTGCTTACTGACAGCCCAGTGAGTAAATAATACACTTTTTATCCCTCCAGCTGAGTATCATATTGGAATGAATTAATCCACCTGACCACTTATACACCAGTTTTATGTCTAGCATGCACTGTTTATGTTGAATTTATGACACTGCAGTTTTCTGTGCTTACACTGGGCTATGCTTGGTTAATAGTCTTTAATTTCTTGAGTGTGACTTCTATTCATACAGAGCAGCTCAGGTTTAATGTACAAGACTACTTTAAACTTCAAATTTTTTTTTTTAAAAATCACATTTCACAGAAATAGTCTTGAACTGTATTGGGCTTGATATGAAATGTTCCCCTCCTCTGTAGCCCCAGAATAGAAGGAGATTGGCATTCTGAGAGTGGTACAAAGTGGTATTGTTAAGCAGAAGCTAATTAGGATGGGATTTCATGTTGCTAAGAGCTAAGTCTTTGGTATGCAACAGAGCCAAACAGCAAGGGCAAAGTGTAACTATTTAAGGCTGAAGTTTGCTATTTAAAGGAAAATGTTCATCCTTGCCCAAACGCTAGATGCAGTCAGGAAAGTGTTTCTGTAGCAGTGACAAGATGACGGGCTGTCACGATTCCACCCATTCAGTCCAGATCAAATGTGCTTGGGATATAAGCCAAGAGATTATTTTTTCCAACCTGCCATCATCAAAAGCACCATCTGTGATCGATTTTGTGATAATGGAGTAAACAGCTACTGCAAATTCAGGGCAGTTTCCAGAGATTTTGGCCTCTGGGAGAAATGAATATGGGCTTGCAGGAGTTGCACAGCTGCTGGTATCCAAAACCTGCTGTGTCTTCTGCAGGGGCTGAAAGACATGACCCAGTCACAAGCCCATGTGAGCATAACTTCTTGCAAGCAGGGGGATTTTGCCTGACCCTGTGTAAGAAAATTGGAGAAGGATGTCCTGGATCTTGTCTCCTTTTGTGCCTTCAGTTACAAGAGTATTTTTTATGACAGCAGGCTTACCTTAAGTATAAATTCAGCCCATCTAAGACCAGATAGTAAACTATGGGCACTGATTTCAGACAAGGCTATAGAAATGTGGAATCAGTATTCCACATTTTGGCATAGCTACAGAGTGCTTTGTAGAGGGAATGTAAAGCTAGCAGTACAGGCTCAAAAGCTCTCCTAAATTTAAAAGCAAAAGCAGTCTTTCTTGCAGTAATGGTGGCATTACTGTTGCTTATTGAAAGTGTCATATTATAATTTTGATCCAGCAGAAAAATGTTTTGTTAAAGTTCTTAATTTATGAAAGGTTTAATATAAGGCTTTTGATTTCTGTGATGTCTTCTGAGAAGCTAAATAATCTTTGGCAAACATTAATAGTCATGACTCTAACATTAATTTGTCTCTAGGAGAAGAATCAAGGCTGAGGGGAGATAATGTCTTATACAGAAACATCAGGCTTGAATTTTGCCCTGTTATAAGGGTGGGAATGGGTCCAGCTTTACAAAAATTAGAAAAAAGTCTTAAAGTGCTTGCTCAGTGGATTTGCACTAAAGAGAAAACTGGTTCTTTGAGCTAATGCCTGAACCGAACATAGCTAAGGTATGCAACCCTTGCCCTAGGAACACCTTCTCCTACTCCCCTGCACAGTCCTGTATGTTTGCCTGGTAAAACAATTCAATGCTTATCTGCTTTTTAGGAATAATTGCCTAGAGACATGGTTTGGGGCTGAGTCTTAGTACCCCTCCAATAGAGAGTCCATAACAAGTCCATGTGCATTGCTACTCTCTTTCCTCCCTGACTCCTCAGAGCTGTATCACCACGATGTTCCCTAGGGACAGCATGGCTGTAGCTCCCATGTGTCTGATCCAAGGTTTCTATTTCAGCCAAAGAAAAATCTCTATTAGCTGTAATTAGCAGAGGGCCTAAGTGGTGCAGATGCACAGTTGTGTTTATGTCTGTCAGAGGGCAATGACTCACTTTCCCACTGTAAACCCCTGGTAAGACAGAACTTCCTAAACTGTAAAGAAACAAATTGAGAGTCACTGAGTGCTTAGGCCAGTGGCTGAACACAATGCCAAGGAAGCACAAGGGCTCACTTTGCGTGTCCTTCCCTGTGTAAGCCAGCTCGGGTTCCATGGCTTATGAGGACATTTTGTTGGATGCAATAAAGTGTTGGGTGGTGGAACTTTTCTGTTCAAAATGAGCCCACCGTAGAGTTTTATGCTGTGAAATCTTTCAAAAAATATTACCAGATAAATCTTTCGTGCTGGTAGAAAAACCAATTTAAAAGAGCGTGAGTTTGTGATGTAATGTTTTAGAAGCCAATTTAAAAGAGTGTGAATTTGTGATGCTATGTTTTAGAAGCAGGACAGAAGGCTTTCTGGGTGCAGGTATCACGGCTGAGCCTGGCACCCGCTCTGCCACAAGGTGTATCCCACCGGCTCGGCACCCGATTCTCCTTGTATACAGCCGGGAAACCTACACACAGCCAAAGGCATCGCCCCATTCTCAGGACACCCGTTTTGGGTGGGTTTCCCCCATACATTCAAGCCTCGAATGAACGCCCCCCGCCCCGAGGCGAGCCCGGCTCGCAGTGCCGCCGACAGCCGCGCGGTGGCGGCAGAGCCCGACGCAGGGGGGGCCGGGGCCGGGGCCG
>WTSP01026917.1:20920-32642 GCA_025331215.1 Actenoides lindsayi | reverse complement strand
ATCCTGGAAGGCCACAAGAAGGTCTCCCCGGAGCCTTCTCTTCTCCAGCCTGAACAACCCCAACTCTCTCAGTCTGTGCCCATAGCAGAGGTGCTCCAGCCCTCTGACCATCCTGGTGGCCCTTCTCTGGACATGTTCCAGCACATCTATAGCCTTCCTGTAACAGGGGCTCCAGAACTGGACACAGGACTCCAGGTGAGGTCTCACCAGAGCAGAGTAGAGGGGCAGAATCCCCTCCCTCGACCTGCTGGCCACACTTCTCTTGATGCAGCCCAGGACACGATTGGCCCTCTGGGCTGCAAGAGCAACTGATGGCTTATGGTGAGCTTCTCACCCACCAGTACTCCCAAGTCCTTTTTCTTCAGGGCTGCTCTCAAGCCAGTATGGCCACGTTGTAGGACCTGGCACTGTTTGATTTCCTCCTGTAGCTGTGTCTCAACTCACGACTGTCCGGTGTGACGGCATCTCCAGCAGCATCACTCCTTTCTCTGCTTGATGCATCAGGCAGCGTGGAGTGTGATGACTCCCTGTAAGAGCCTGGCTCTCATCTGCCTCAAACCTCGTGTGGTGATAAGGTCTGGAAAAACCTGTCTGGAGGGAAGAAGTGTTGAATAGTGTTCGTTATCTTTGCAAGCCCATCCTCTACCCTGGCTCATGCCAAGAGTTACACTGTGAGCCAGCAGAGCTTTGCGGTTCCCAAGCCTACTATGGTTGAAATTAGGGAGGAAAATGAGTTTAACAGGATAATACAAGTATGTTACTGGACATGCACATCAATGTGATGAACCAGGAGTATCTCAGTTCTTTGCAGACCTGTTCTTACTCTGTTTATCCAGAACTGGTAGCTCAAAACACAGTATTTAGATGTTAACCTCTGAGCAATTTGATTCCAGACCCCTCGGTTCAGCTGGCCAGCCTTGCTTTCTCTGCTAAACCACTAGTTTCCTTTGATGGAGTTACTCCTTTGGTAGAGCTCCCTCACAGATGTGCCTGAGAGTGTCTTCCACTGAGCACTGCTGGAGACCAGTGCCAGGGAGTGGCTATGATGAAGAGCTGGGATGCCAAGAGTCCCCTTAGCCCTCCAGAGTAAGGTCGTGTTTGAAAGATGTTCTCGGCTCAGCGTGGCAGTGTGTGGCTGTGGGGTAGGGAGCCCTTCCTGGGTTCCCCTGATGCCTTGGACCGAAACAGATCTTCTTCTGAGGTGGTGGCAGGAGACTTGAGAGTTAACTTGGGACACAGAGGCACCACAGGACAGCTGGAGCCTGTTCAGTGCCTCGTTGGCTTTAACATCACCAGTGCATCCTGGTGTGGTTGTTGACAGGATGTTAACTCTGGATAAGGCTTGTGGTAGTGGTGCAGGATCCCTTGTCAGGGCAGAGCCACATCACTGAGCTCATACATCCCTGTGGAGGGGAATCTCTTCTTTGAGGAGAGAATGAGCTCTTGTCATGTTGTCAGGCACTGGAATGGGCTGCCCAGGGAGGTGGTGGAGTCACCATCCCTGGAGGTGTTTAAGAGCTGGGTAGATGCTGTGCTTAGGGACAGGGTTCAGTGGTTTTGACAGGGCTGGGAGTAAGGTTGGACTTGAGGATCTTGAAGGTCTCTTCCAGCTGAAACTATTCTAGGATTCTATGATTCTAAGCATCAGCCAAAGCATTTCCCAATAATTCTGCAAGTTTAGCAGTCAAATTCACCAGGAAAGTTCCCTGTAGTTCGATGCAAAGTGGACCAGGAAAGCCCTGGAATTTCCTAATCACTGCGATCATGAATGTTGCACGCAGGTGGAAAGCAACTGTACCTTGCCCCAGGCCATGCTGCTTGCAAAGTCTCGACTTCCAAAATGCCACAGAAGCACCAACTGGAATGAATTAATGCACGTACATTTTTTCCAGGCCAGATTTGCAAGTGTCCAGGACTGATTTAGCTGAAGTAGGTGGCAAAACTCCCACTGATTTCAATAAAAGCGGATTAGGGCAGTGCTCTGGAAATCTCATCCAGAGTGATTTATTGTTTGCAGCATGGTTAACAGATTGATTCTGCTGTCACTGCAAAGTGTCTTCTACTTCTGACAGAATTACAATGAAAAAAAGACACATTGCCCCAACTTCTCTAAGGCTCAATTGTATTTCCATGCCTTCAGCAATGAGTCCTTTCAATACAGGGGTTTAGGCTGCAACTCGGGTTACAAGGCTTCCAAAACAATCATGAAAACTCCTTCACATCCCTGCTTGGCCGTGCTGATGTTGGCAGTGGGAGGCTGCAAGCTAAACATGTGCTGTAAGCCCAACTTTCACCTCCCTGAAGCTGGTGGGCGGAGAAACATGACTGGGGGCACTCACATGATGGCTAGCATTGTTGAGAGCAAGAAGGAGGTGGTGTGAGCTGCCACGACAAGAATGAGAAGAGGAGGAGTGTCACCTTGAAGCACGTCTCTGAGGGACCATGTGCCCTCAGCTCACCGCTGGGAAAAGTGCAGCTTGCATCTTACCCCTTCCTTCACCGGAGACACACTGCAGCCCTTAGCGAGCACGGCGTCAGCGCATCTTCCGCGTGACAGGACTGAGGTGGAAAAGAACTTAAGGAGGGAGGGCTACCAGCACAAGGCAGAGTCCTGGGAATGTTTCCTCGCGGGCACTGTTTCACACACCACACCCCCCTCCCCACGCACGAAAGCAAAGAGCCTTTACCAATCTTGACAAGCTGCATCCACTGGACTCCCTGCGTGCCGATCGCCACGAGAGAGAAGCCAATCGTAGCACCTACGATGCAGTGGGTCCCCGATATCGGGAGTTTCAAGAACGATGCAATCAGCTGCCAGACAGCAGAACCTAGGGGAAAAAAAAAACAAAACAAAAAACCCAAGCAAACTGATGGCATAAGCAACAACAGTAACAATGATGTCACACAGAAAAATTCTTCGCCGCGTACCCACGTTCTTTTATGAGCGCTGCCTACGCTCCGCTGGCACGAGAGAGAGCTCCTACAGAGAGTTTTGTCCCTGTTCTGTCTCTAAAAGCAGACAGCAAGACAGTTTTACAGCAGCTTCGAACGCTGCATCTTACTCATGACTTTTTATTACTACACACAAAACAGTTCCGCTTCCACTTACTTGAATTTTATTTATTTGAAGGCTTTCAGGACTTGGAACCCATCTGAGTAAATACCCAAACTGCTCTCGGTTTGCACCAAGCTTAGGAAACCTCATTCTTGAGGGCTGGACCTGGAAGCCTCACTCCATCCATCTCACTAATGAACCATCCATGCTCCTAAATTCAGATGCTACCAGAGAAAGCCTCAAATTGTGGGGCAGGGAGTTTTTTATGACTCCTCTTAGTGATGTGCAGCCATCTGGAGTCCTCTATAGGAAAAATGGACAGAGGAGGGCATAAGGACTCTCTCACTGCCTTCATTTGCTGCTCATTGTGGCACTGGAGATATTCTGAACTGCAAAAAAAGACTTATCTTAGTCGTGGAGTACCCGAAGATACCCTTGGCATAAGGAAAGAAGATCTTCAAACTAATTAAGAGATGGTGGCTAATGGTCTGTAAAAGTAAATGCAAGGCCTGGTGTCCAAACAGATGACTCAAAAACAGACCCCAAGCAGCAGAGAGGGTGCCTTGTCTTTGTTTGCAGGTCCAGCTGTCAGTAGTTAGATGGGTTGGCCACCAAGCCCTCGAGCACAAAGCTCCACGCTGTGACTCATGTTCACATTGCAGGGATCCAGGTTCCCTGCTCCTCTCACACTGTCAACTCATCATTTTGGCAGTGACACGAGCTTCCTGTGGACCTCGTCTAACTCAGGAAGATCTCTTCAGATGAAGAAGGAGAGAAGAAGATCCCTTCTTCATCTGAAGAGTTGATGGCTTTAGGACTAAGCCTTCCTGGGTTAAGAGGCCTCAGTGGCAGCAATTAAACTGTCATGAGAGCTCCTGTATTTTCTAGCTCGTGTCACCTCTCAACAGATCCGCAGCAGACACGGGTGATATTCAGCGAGGTTTCTGGCCATAGATTGCAAAGTCTCAGCCTCCATCCTCAGTTCTAACAGGAGAGGGTGCTTTGAAGGTCTTGAAACAGAGCCATCTGCAAACGGTGATTCGCTGGCAACACCCACAGCTGCACTTGGAAGCCAACCAGTTGGTAAAACTGATCTCTCCTGGGGTACTATCCCAAAACAACTGGTACTCCCATTGCTATCGGAAATTCTAGATGAAACAAGGACCACCTGCTCTTCAATTTTTTGTCTTCTCTGTACTAAAATAAAATAAACACCCCTTGAAACCTTTGACATGAACTGAAACCAGCAAGTGGAAGTGAGGAGAAAGCGAAACCAGATGGGAACATCTGTGAAGAGACAAGCAAACAGAAAAGGCAGCCACAGATAAGTAACTACAAAATACTCAGCCTAGGAACCAGGGAAAATGTCACCAACGCCCTGCAAATGGGTGTAGTGGGGGCTGCTGGTTTGGGGTTTTTTCCTCCCCAAGGGGGAAGTAGAGGAGGTATGGCACTATGTCTGATTTAACCAGCTTCACCTTGAAAACAAACAGGAGAGCACGAGGGCAAGCAGTGGAGGACTGATGGATGGTCTAGAGGACATTGCGTGGTCCGAAGAAGTTTAAGGAAGCACAGTAAGGAACAGAAGGGAACACAAACCAAGCCAGAGCAGGACTTGCCTCTGGGGCTTGCGATGCCTTAACTGCCTACAGCGAAACTTTACCTTCAAAGGCACGTTCCCAATTTTTCTCTTTGTAAAACTAACCTAGGAAGGAGGAGGCTCACTAGACCTGTCACAGAGTCCCAAGGCTCTTGATGCTTGCTGACATGGTGGCCATACAGACTTTCCTCCCTGTTGCTGTCTCCCAAAGAAAGAGAGTTGGCTGGGGACTGCCCTGGTCACCAGCGCTGGCTTTTGGCTCCGGGTGCGTTTCATAGGATGATGGAATGGCAGGGGTTGGAAGGGACCTCTGGAGACCATTGAGTCCAACCCCCCGCCCAGTACTCCCCTGCTGCTGAAGGCACCACATCCTTTCTGCTGAGGCTCGGGTGCTGTGTGCAAGCTGCCAGCCCCGGGGAGTACCACGCCATCTGTAAGACTACATTAGTACTTTGCTTTGCTAACCCTCGTTGGGATGTCCTCTCTGTTGGTGGCATCTCCTCGGCCACACCAGCTGCTGCCTTGGGCTCCCACCAGGACCATGAGAACAACGCTGGGGCAATTCCTGACAACAACCTGACAATTAGTTAATGTTAGGGAAGCGCTGCTATTTACTCCCAAGAGCAACAGTCCCCATCTTCCCAACCGCCTCACAAACAACATTTCAAGATGGTACAAATTCTTCAAAAATGTTGTATTTTAAATTTTTAATCCCATTGCTCCCTGCTTCGTTTTCTCTCAGGAGAGAGGGTTGCCCTGAAAAATCACCATCTGCTGTTTGCTGCAAGCATCAAAGGATCTTCCTCCAACATCTGGAAAGGGGATACAGTGACTTTTGGTCTCTCCCAGATTGTTGACTCATTTAAGCCTCATCGAAATTCAGAAGCTAAGTCCATTTGTACAAACATGATCATGAGGCATGAGAGAATGGGGCGGGGGGGAAGGGGAGGACAGGAAATGCAGAGGAAAAACAGAAAGAGGAAAAGAAAACAGCCAGGAAGGCTCAGAGAAAACAGAGGGGTAAAAAAAAAATATCCTACATCCAGAGAAAAGCTGGAGATGGTTTTGAGGGGAGGAAAAAAAACCAAATCAGCTGAAATCTGCAGTTTGTAACTTGTGATTAATTCTGAGATTTAAAATGTGGAATTTCTTCTTAATTCCACACTGGAATTCCGTGGAGGAAGGGAATGCAACTGGTCCCGAAGTTCACACAGGCTTATGTAAATACACATGCAAATAAGTTGGGGTTTTTTTGAGCTTCTGGCCAGTTGCCTCTGCAGGGGGCATCTGAGACTGAAAACTTTGCCAGGCCAGGATCAGGACGCCAGAAATAGATACAGAAAATGAAAAGGACCTTTCCTTCAACGGGGACCGTGACCATCAAGAACGTGAAGGTCAGAAGGTGCTGGTCACTGACATTTCAGATGGTGTAAGCTGCTCCTGGGCACATGGAGCTACCTCAGGAAGCTGAAGGCTAAATGATGTAGGTAAGAGTGGCACTAAGAAACCACCTACAGCTTGAGGGAGAGGCCAGAAATCTGCAGCTGACCTTGGAAAACATCAGGAAAGAGGAACTGATATGGGGTGCCCAAGAGCATCTGATGCACAGAGGGTCTGTTTGGGGAAGCAGCTGAGGTCCCAGCAGTGTTTCTTCACTAACCAACCCCTCTTGCCCTTGGGCAGGGGGAGGTGGCCAACCTTCAGGAGGGTCAGGGGTAGCGAAGCCCAAAGAAAACACCTCCCTGCTCTCAAGCACACAGACAAGCCACCTCAGACACGTCCAGAAACTAGCACTCTGAACTATTACAGAATCACAGAATGTTGAAGGTTGGAAGGGACCTCTGGAGGTCATCGAGTCCAACCCCCCTGCCAGAGCAGGACCACCTAGAGCAGGTCACACAGGAACGTGTCCAGGTGGGTTTAGAATCTCTCCAGAGAAGGAGACTCCACAACCCCTCTGGGCAGCCTGTTCCAGAGCTCCATCACCCTCACAGTGAAAAAGTTTTTCCTCATGTTTCTGTGGAACCTCTTATTAAAATTATTTAAAAGGAAAAAAAAAAAAAAGAAAAAAAAAAAGCCAAAATTTTCCATTTCCCTAAAGAAAACAGCAAAATAACTGCATGTAGTAGACCTCTGCATGGATTCACCTATCTCACGTGCAGGTCCTGCCCAAAAACTGTGGGGAGAAGGGGTTAGGTGGAAATAATATTTAGGTTATGTTTAAGAAGGTTTAAGGCAGAAAGTCTCTTGAGTGGAGCATCCCTTTCAACCAGAGGATGCTGCAGTGCTTGTACAAATCACATCACCCCACTGTGGGATGCCCCAGACCTGCCAGGCTGCAAAGTGGTGGTGGGATGGGCAAGCTGGCCCCTTGCCTGGGCTGCCTCTCCCACAGAGAAAGGGTTTCCTTCCTGCTGTCTCCTGCCCTTTAAAAGCAAGCTTGCTATTGCTCCTTGAGGGAGCTCTCCAAAAGCTCACAAAGTCTCTTGCATATAAACAAAGAGTAAATACTGTGGCTTAATGTTACTTACCTCAGAATGTGCTATTTGTTCTGAATGGAGCTTAATTTAACTGCAAACAGATTTCTAAGGTAGGCTGAACCAGAAGAAATTAAAAAGCCTTTAAATGCGTGACCAGCTCTATTTACTGCTTCTTCCCTTTTCTCAGGGGTGAGGGCGAAGTGTGTGATTAATTGCAGCCACTTAGCTGGACAATCAGCAAACGTGCTTGGGTTTGCTGCAATCTCTAAACACAGTTTAGGTGGTTGCTTCTCATACGCATTCGCTGCAAACTGCCGTGTCTGCGGGATCTCCCACACAGCCCCAAATGCTATGCTTACATATTTTTCCATGTGCCATCATCAATTTCTTCAAAATCACATTTTTTTTTTCAGTACCCTAGGAATATATAGATAGGATCCATTATGTTAAACATGGGGTTTTTTTTTCCTTCTATGAGTTAAACGGGTGGATGATGGGAAAATGTCAATTATTAGAAAGATTTTAAAAACCAAAACAACAACCCAAAAGACCACAGGAGACTGAAAAAAAAAGGAATACAGGCCCCTGCAGTGGCACAAACCCAGACGTGCACATCCAGAAGACTCAATTACCGACAGCCACGACGAAGGGGACACGACGACACTTCGCTCGGAATAGGAAAGCCTGAACTTACCGACCATGGCACTCACTTCTCCTGCCATCAGCAGGGGGACGGTGTTGTTGTAGAGGTTCACATCGATGATACCTTTCCGAATTGTTTCTCCTACTTTTGCTCCCAGCAACACCGAGCCGGTGGTTTCAAAAACCGAAGCCAAAACGCAAGCCTGGCGTAAAGTAACCACGCCAGAGCCCACGGCCGTCCCGAAAGAATTGGCCACGTCGTTGGCACCCACCGAAAAGGCTAAAATGAAAGCAATGATAAACCCCACAATGACCATCCACAGGTACTCATCCATTGCCATCTTCCTCCCCCCGACAGACGCTCCGGAGCTTAGCTTCCCCTTTGCGAGTAGGTTTAACAGCCAAGGCTGGAGGGCACCGCCGCGGATTTGGAAAGCAGATTTCTTGTAAACAATGAGTTCTCTCTGGAAAGTGCTGGGTAGTGTTAGAATGTGAAGAAACTGCTAACTGCTGATTTTCGAACTACTATAAATACTGTTCGTTTGGCTGCCGTCGGTCAGCAGTGAAACACATTCCATATTTTGCTCCCAAACCGGTAGAGCTGCGATGGTCTGTCCTGCAACAGAAAAGACAAGAAAAAAAAAGAAAAGAAAAGAAAAAAAAAAAGAAAATATATCTTTTTTTTTCTCTAACAAAACCCAAAAGGGGGATACTCAGCGGAGCCCATAACAATGCGCGGTTTCAGAAGCAAACAGATGACTTAAATCTACTAGCGGGGTCCTACCTCGGCACGTGACTGCTCTAATCATAAAGCAATTCAGAAAAGATTAAAATCAGGTCACCTCTAAAGCAATACGTTTTCTTGCAATATCGCTGACCAAGAAAAACTTTTCAGCAACTTCCAATGATTGGGGGGTTTGTTTCTCTCGAGTTTACCGAGCAGCGTGGAAAGCCCACTTTCTAGAAGGATTCTTCTTGGCTTTTTGCACCCAGTGAATGCAAGACATGTAGAATACACAGACCAGACCATGCAGCCTGGTTCCCAGCTGATCTGTAACACCGAGCTCCACCAACCTCAGCAGAGCTCTCAATATTTTATCAGCTGCAGCCAGGGATGGACTCCTTTGAAAATGATTTTATCTACGTGCCTGTCTAGGGAACGCCACTGAAAATACTCTGAAGAGCATTCATCTCCAACTGCTGCTGTTATCACACCCCATGGGATAAGAACACAACTTTCTTACAGCTGCTCAGTCACCTGAAACAGCACAATAATTGTAATATTCCCACATATCCCTACAGAAGTCTATAAAAAAAAAGTTTAACTAAAAAGTTGAGCTCTCTGCTCTTTCTTATATTCAAACCATAGGTTTAGGTATCTTTTAGTGTTTCTTTTGATAGTTTTCAGATCGCCTTTTCAATTGCATCTTAATTATTCTTTAACTAGTCTAGTCTTCTGAAAGAAGGGTGAGCTCTTTCAAACCAAAAAAAAATGGACAGAGAGAAAGGGACTTTAAATCACAGAAGGGGTTGGAAGGGACCTCAAAAGATCACCTAGCCCAACCCCCCTGCCAGAGCAGGTCACACAGGAATGTGTCCAGGTGGGTTTGGAATCTCTCCAGAGGAGACTCCACCATCCCCCTGGGCAGCCTGTCACCTTCACCGTGAATTATGTTTCCATGGAACCTCCCCTGTTCCAACTTGCACCCGTTTCCCTGTGTCCTGTCATTGGACATCATTGAGCAGAGCCTGGCTCCAGCCTCCTGACACTCACCCTTTACATCTTTATCGGCATTAAGCAGGACCTTCGCCATCCTACAGACTGCCAGGCAGAGCAATAAGGCCCACACTGATGTCAAGGTGGTCAAAAGCCAGAAGCAAATTTGCCCAAACCTTCTGCCTCTTTTGAGGTCTGCTTCTCTTCTGCTAGCAGCCACCACAAAGACGTCCCATGCCACCCTCTGCTTTCCTATCCATCCTGTTTGGCTCCAGAAAAAAAGGCATTTTGGAAGTGGCGAGGGGTTAAATCAACATTTAGCAGCAAATATCCCTCAGCAAACTTCACACGTTTTAAGGAGGATTTCAGAAGATGAGGGGATATCAGATGAAAAGCCGCGAGGCCACCTCCTGCTCTCCCTCAGTTTCCCCACAGGCACTTCAGCCTCATACAACACACACACATCCACAGTTTCAAGACCATGCTTAATTTCTCTTGATGACCTCAGTGCACTGGAGGTTCTGTGGTAGGAAGGGTCTCTGAAACCTCTGAAATAATGGCAAAGGTAAAAATTAAGAGAGATTTCACATATTCCTGAGATGCTGGATCCTTGAGAACAACCAACCAGGAAAACACCAGGTCGATAGATGAGCGTTTCCTAGAAAACCCTGAAGATGAGGTCAAGGATTGATGCTTTCCCTAAATATACATATTCTGCAGAAAAGATGACCCTCTTTCTTTCGCCAGGCTCCAAATTGGCTGAACAACTGTTGCTCCAGTCTTTTCCAGACATGAGGCAGACACCGACCCTTGAACGCCTTGCACTCTGAAATAACATCTCAGAAGGTCTTAATAGCTAAAAACGTTTGTGTAAGGATTTTTGTACTCTGAGGTAACATGAGAAAATGAAGCACCAATGCATTTTTGATGTTTGAAGCACTGTTGCTTTTTTATAATTCATGAGCACTCAGCTCCTCAAGTGGCACAGGATCTCACAGAGACAGAAAAGGCAAATGATACTTGGCAGAAACAATTAGAGTTAGCACTTGTTTGCCCGTGAAGGAAGACAAAACTCTGTTAAATTAACTTGTTTAAAAATTTCTATTATGTATAGCAGATTTTTTTGCTGGGGGATGAAGTGCTGGACTAGGGTCTTTCCTTGATCCTGGAGATTAATGATTAAATTCTTCATCCTGCATGGATTTACACATTACCTTTAGCCTCGGTGCCCCAGTTTCCTCCCCTGAAAATGGGCAAAGCTGACCGAGACCCATGCAAGCATTCACAGACACTGTGATTATATCAGACCCTCTTCCTTCAGACCCACAAGATGAAAGGACACCCTTATTCCCCACGGAGATCTGTCTTTTTCTCCACTTATCAACCAACCAGTTTACCGCCGTGACCCAGTTTCCAGGATAAGGAAGGGCTGGGGGACTGTAACATGCTACCACTGCAACGGAGTTCACGGGACGACGTTTGCCAAAAGTGGCTCCTCCAGCCCCAGCGAGTGCCTGCAGCTTCCAAAATAAACCCCTGAGTCACGAGGTTGCCTTTATTAGCTTCCCTGGGAGGGGCAGGGAGAAGAACTCCAAATGGTCCCAAAGAAATTGAGCCCTCAAGTGCATGTGTGCTCCTAAAACACCTTGTGAAGGCCAAAGAGACTCCCCAGGTCTGTTGGCAGGGCTTTTGGCAAAGAGCTCGGAGAAGCAGCTACATAATCTCCCTCCCTGCACACGAAATGGGATATACGGCCTCGGGAGAAAAGGATGTCTTAAGTAAGAAGTCATCCCTCCTGTCATTTTACGCAAGGTGATGGTTTAAAGAAGAGCTTCCTCCAAAACCTGGGAGGCTCCATTTGATGCCCACTGCGTTTGCAGGAATGACAGAGCACAGCAACGGCCAAGCCTTGTCTTTGAGAAGATGAAAGCCATAAAAAAACAAAAGAGAAAAGGGGATAAACACATGTTTAAAAACAAAGAGAGGCAGCACTTGAATGGCTATGTGTTACTACCTCCAAAGTTAAATAACTGCACGAGGTGATAAACGTTTAAAGGTGGAAACAGAAAGAATAAAGACCAAAAAAAAAAAAAAAAAAAAGGGGAGGGGGGGAGGGGCAAATCTCTGCGGAGAAAGTTTTCAAAAATGCAAAAAATCCTGCAAAGTAGGCCAGTGACTAAATAAAGACTAAATCTTTTAGCATGGTTCTGTTTTGAGCCCCAAATACA
>WTSP01026917.1:0-17630 GCA_025331215.1 Actenoides lindsayi | reverse complement strand
CCCAAGCATAGGCATAGACAAGAAAGGAAATCTCATTTTTGAGCACCAGCTGGGCAGCTCGGTGCCATCGGGTCATCTCTGAGGTCTTCTAATTGCTCGCGTGCTTCAACGCGCGCTCATTCGGCAGGAGGCTACAGACATCCAGGTCGGGAAAGATGCTGCACGCTTGTTCCTTTCCCCGTGTCAGCAGAGGTCTCACCGGCTACACAGGCTGCAGAAAGTTAAAAGATGTGCCCGAGCTTTGACTGGCTCGATGCCTAAGCAAGCAACGTCGCTTTCAACAGTCCGACCGAAATGACCCAATCCGAATTCCTTCGACCGCTTTCCTTTAAGTGGGAAACGTTTTTTGCCCGTGTGTCAAGGCAAAAAATAATGTTTCCCTAAAAGCACCGGGCTTAGCTTCAGATGAAACATTTGCTTTAATGCTATATACTGCAATTAAGCCGTTTCATTCAGCCACCACAAGAATGTAAATCGAAACTGCATTGTCACAGCTTAAACATCCGACGGATGCAAACGGATTTGGACACGTTTCTGGTTTATAAATAAATGGTGTTTTAAATTTAACTGCTGAGTTTTACTCCGTTCTGAGTCACTTAAAGCCATAGAAGCATAGTCCAACATAAAACAAACCTCAGTAAGTTCTCCCAGTAAGTTCTCTCCATCCTGAACATTCGAGAGGAAACAAACGATTGCTTTAGATTTGCAAACACAGGCTTGGAAACGTAATTCTTGCCTCATCTATTTTTTCAAGCTCTGATAAAGGATATTTCTCAGCAAGGAGGCAAAACTTTCCTAAATTGGTTAACTTCAGCTGCAGATGATATTCGGGGATCATTTGGTAAATCTGAAAAGTGGTGTACATTTCTCACAAAGCTCACATGGATTAGTAAGCCTACATCATCTTCTAAAAAAAATAAGTAAATTATAGAATTAGAAACTCCAGCTAGAAATCTCCAATGCAAAAATTACATTAGAAGTCCCCAATAAGAAAAGAATTATAAGTATCGAGCCACAATTCTTTGTAAGAAATGCTGGCTTTTTATTTAAGGTCGATACCCAACCACTATTAAGTTTTCAGCATAGCTGCCAACTGTGTGAAAAACTACATCTCTTAAGCCTGGTGGCAAAGTTTTCCCTTTTACTTCTGTTAACAGCTGGGGAACAGGCTTCCTAGTTTTAGAAAAGAGAGAGCAGTTGATAGTTCCAGACTGGTTTTCACCGACGTACAAAAGCAACACTTTAACAAGAAGAATATTAATCTAAACATATCTTAATCCTTCTTTTTTTTTTTTTTAACAAGTAGTATCAATCAATTCAGGAGCAATCATAACTGTAAACATGAAGTCAGCCTGTATTTATAGGTCTAGAGTCCAAGGTTTTAAGGAAGTGAATAAACAAACACTGAAACTATCTTGGAGCACTTACTTCACTTTATAAAGTAAAAAATAAAAGAATAATAAAAAAAAAAGAACTTTAAATATTATTTTGTGTTCTCTTTATAGATGACAAGTTGCTGACGTCTGCCTTGGGAAAGCTCAAACCCGAATGGTTACGAGTAAGCGCTAAACCCACCCTAGTTCTCCTAAAAGGACCATTCTCCCAGCCTAGAGTAACCACCAGATGCAGGTAAAATCCCTGTCCAAAGGACACGTTGTTCGGGAGGGATCTGTATCGATTTCCAAAGCCCGAAGCTGCCGGTCCAACCTCTGGGAATCATCTTGGACCCAGGAGAACAAGAAACTGGAACCCTTTGAGCGTTGCTTCCCACGAGCCAGCCTGACCGCACCGGTGGTTTCTTGTTGACCTAAGCTTCTGAGTTTGGTCTACACACGAAGCAAAGGATATAATAAACAGCAGAGAAAAGGAAATATCTTCAAAGTTTTTGTTCTGCTAAATCAGCATTGTGGACCTCAGGCATGGGAAAACTCAAGCCAAGAGAGGTTGACCAGTAGAAAGAGTTGTAATTTGGGATCCCGCTGAAGAAGCGGGCAGAGGAAAATTTATACGACCACAAAATAAATGCTGAGGGTTGGCTTTTGGCAATGGCAGCACCCGTTTGGTTCCCATCAAATCGAAGATTTGTAGAAGTTAACAAACATTATAGATCACAATCTCAATCAGATTGTTTTGTTTGTTTATTTCAACTGTAATTTATTCGAGTAATTCTACAACTGAGAGATCTCTGCTTGAGTCACAAACCCACGGTAGGGAGATTTATGTTCTGGTTTAAACACTGTGACAGGACATGCCAATTTAAATAGTCAATTTTAACCCCCCTTTGTTTTGCATTTCCTCATCAGCCTTCTTCTGAAAGATGCCCAAGTTCTCATTTACCAGTAACCACTAAATCATTAGTTTGCAACTTAATGTAACTTTTACATCAAATGTAACTGGCCTTTTTGCCATTCCAAGGGGAAGGCTGCATATTTCAGCAAATACACTTATTTTATAAGTACATGTATTTTGAGTAGGAAATAATGGGGGATGATTATCATTTTCTAACAGGAAAACATGTAAGAATTGGAACTGGAATACCTGTAAACTGCATTTGCTCAGAAACAGAAATACAATTAAAACACCCAAAAGCTGCAGGATGTTGCTCCGATAACATTGTGCCAACTTATATAAGGTTACTGACCAGCAATGGGAACTTCCAGGCTCCCACATACCTGCTGGTACTCTCAAACTGGGAGCCATAAGCAGCTGGAACCCAGGGCTTTTTGTTTCCCTTATCAGTGTTTGTGCCCCTGACCCTGCCTGGGAACTCTTACTTCCCTCTAATCTACAAGCAAAGAAAGTAACATGAATGAGGAGGAATAAAAATGGGTGGCAGATGACCAACCACAAAGTATCTCCAAGAAATCTAGCTCTTGCAATACCCTTCTTTCTGGTTTTGAAGGTCCCCATGACCATCTACACCATGGGGGACTTGAAGCAGGACACCACACCCCAATCAATACCTGGAAGTCAGCCCTGAGGGTCCTCGAGGCTGATGGAAATTTAACAACTCTGCCAAGCACAGCAGCGTTTCTGGGGTGCTTTGGTAACATCCTGTGCCTGGTGGATCCCATCAAAACTCTGAGTATCTGCTCTGCAGGTGGCAGGCAGCTACAAACACAGTTCAAGCTGGAAAGAGCCCCCTCCAACCAACAAAAAGCACATCTGCTTTTGCACGTTGGGTAGCAAGCTCCAACAGATTCTGTTATCTGTCAGGATAATCTCCACGCAGTCACGTTTCACAGCAAGAAAAAACATCTCGGGACTTCTCTGGAAAGTCTAATGTGGTAGACATGAAAACTAAAAAGTCACTTGGCATTCAGGGACGGAGTGACTCCTCTGCTTTGGGGAAGCAAACCATTCGGGTGGGCTTTCTGGATGGCTCTGAACTCTGTCACGCTGTCAGCCAAAAATCTCTTCCTCCAGCAAGCCCCTGGACTCTCAAAGAGGACATCCTACCCCAGCGAGGATGCTTTCACTCCTGATGGTTGAGGTGAATTGGCTGTGCTTGCACAGGCATGGGGGGAGAGCTACCATGTTACAGAGCGTGACCCTGCTTCAGATCACACAGAGCTCGGGAGCCCTGGGAACATGGAAGGCAGGAACCCACAACTAGAAGTGCCCAAGGCCAAGGCTGGCACAGAGGATGGATGGCACAGGCTCCGGGTGTTGGTGGCCTGAGAGAGCCCGGCTCGCTCCAACCCCCACCACAGCGTAACCCACACTGAGCCAGGAGTTCAAACCCTCTCTGAAGAGCAAGGTTCTGGCTGATCCACTGGAGACTGAGCACACTACATCCCCACTAAGCCCAAGGAAAGGGGTGAACTGCTGCTCTGAGCCTCCCTGAGCTAAACCCACCCTTTCCCTCCCCCAGCCCCACATCAGAAGAGAGCAATCAGCGTAGGCAAAGCACTTCTGGAAGCCCCGACTGCCAATGATGACTCAAAAAAGCATGATCCTAAATTACTAAGGGACCTCTAGCTGCCTTTACACAGAACAGAAAGACTGCCCAGGAAACACTCCTGTGGCAACCCAAAACAGACCCGTTCTTGCAAATTCAGAAGCTTATGCAAAAGATCCCCCCTGGCAAGAAGCCAGAGTGCGGTTGCCAAAAGTCAAAAAGGCAAAATTTTCCAGATAAAGGAAACCTGAGGCCCCAAGCCAGCTTGCCTGCCCTGCCCATTTTGGTTTGGGCTTCGGAGAACAATCGCTGGGGAGCCTTTTCCAGTTGAGCCAGAAGAGATGGCTGGAGCTCCCCCGAGTCCAGCAACCTTCTCTGTTCCAAGGGAGCTGAGGTGAGGGAGTAGCTCCAACCGTGCCAAACCAGGGCTGGCTCTCACCGACTCCCTCCCAAACCAGTGTGGCCAGCAGGACAGAAGACCAAGCACTGCTGAATGGAGCTAGGTCAATGCCCAGAGGAGGAAAGGACCAGGGGTATAACCAAAGAGAGATGATGACACTCAGAGGTGCCAGCTGGAGTTAGGCAAGTAGAAGCAGATGAGGCTAATACACTATGACAACGAAAATTCTGCCTTTATTTTTTCTTCTCTCTCTACAAGCATTGCAATCATTTCATAGAATCATTAAGGTTGGAAACGACCTTCAAGACCATCACATCCAACCATCTACTAAACATTATCAGGACCACTAAACCGCATCCTGAAGTGCCAGATCTAGACACTGTTTAAACACCTTCAGGGATGGTGATTCCACCCCCTCCCTGGGCAGCCTGTTCCAAGGCCTCACCACTCTCTCAGTAAAAAACCAACAACTTCCTAATATCCAACCTAAACCTCCCCTGGCACAACTTAAGCCCATTTTCTCTCGTCCTATCACCAGTCACCCGGGAGAAGAAACCAACACCCACCTCCCTACAACATCCTTTCAGGCAACTGTAGAGAGCAAGAAGGTCTCCCCTCAGCCTCCTCTTCTCCACACTAAACAACCCCAGCTCCCTCAGGCACTCCTTAGAAGACATTTTCTCCAGACCCTTTACCAGCTTTGTTTACCAGCTTTTCTTTATATAATAAAGATATAAAGGTGGAAACGGCAATGAAAGCTGTGACCTTGGCTTCACTGCCTAGGAACAGGAGTCAAATATTACACTAGGAGGCTGGTGACCATGCCTAATACTGTCTGGAGACCATGCAAAGAATGGCACCTGCCAACTACTAGGCTTGGTTCCCCCCTGGAAGTCCAATAGCTGCTGATCTCTGTTCTTCAGAGTCCACATACAACGGTCCACATCTATCTCCTGTACCTTTGCTGTTAGAGACATGAGGAGCATGATGGTGAGGCAAAAACCCTGAGTTCCACCTGCAAGGCAGAGTTAAGGTGCCTTGTAGGAATTAGAAGTTAAATCATCACAAACACAACGTGCCAAAGAACGTCCCACAGTCAGGTATTTGGCTCAGTGAACACCTCCAAAATGACTTAAGGGCGCTGTGGTCACAAGAAGCAGGTGAAGGAAAGCTAGGCTTCATCCTCTACAAAGGACAATGCTACTCTCCAATGCTTCTCCTGGGCAAGAATTAGCACTGGAAAGCAGGAAAAGTGACCTCCAAACCAGCTTAATATAATGGCTCAGTCAGGGATCTTGTTATCAAGAACTCCGTCCCTCCGGATGAGTTATAGCTCACGGAGAGATGGCTGCAGGTTTCATCTCCAGGCTCTACCCTGGCAGCAAACCCTGGTAACATTAGTTGTGCTGCAGCAGTCCAGTGCCTACGTCCAGGTGGAGCACAAACTCTTCCCAAAGGCACGCTGAGGAGAACAGGGCACGCGTTGCCTGCAGAGAATTGATGAGAGCATCTGTCTGCAGCCAGAGCTCAAACAGCTACAACTTGCTGACACAGAGGCTATAAAGAGAAGAGAAAGCCATCAAGGTAGCAGATTATTTCTTGGACAAACAGTGCCAGCGGCTCGTGTGCCTCATCCTCTGACAAAGGCGTTTACAGCTAAGCTGTGCTGACGGTAGCGATGCACTACCGCACCCTGACCGCTGCCCAGAGGAAGAAAGATCCCACGGATGCTGCTGGGAGGTCAGGAATAGCAAAGGGGATTCCACGAGGAACCCTCCCTCTTCCTTGCCTTTCTGGAGAAGGGTGAGAATCGGAGCTAGCTGTGCCAGGATCCTGCTATGCCCACCATGGCTTGAACGGGGACTTCTCTAGAGCTATGCATTGGGCCACCCACCCGACAACGGGAAGGGCAGAGATCCCTCCGCTCCATGCAAGCGCTGAGAGCAGAGCCATTCCACTCCAAGGCAGGGTGCAAAATCCCAGAGAGCTGAAGTATTGGAGGGGAGGGGAAGGAGAAAAGAACTTCAAAAAATAAATAGAATGAAGTCTACGGCTGCTGGGTACAGCAACCACACCACGTGCAGAGCCCTCTGGAGCAAGGAAGCACATGTGGAGCGCATCTCTTGCAAGACTTGGAAGGAACCACAGTCTACCTCTGTCATACCAGTAAGGAAATATCACTTGCTGTTACCCATAAAACAAATGAGCAGTTGAATCATCATGTAAATCATACTGAATGCTCGGGGGGGAATAAAGGATTTAAAATATTTTTTTCTTTGGAAGAAGTAAATAAGGAATCTATACTTTATAAACAACTGGTTGTTTCATGTCATTGAGACCTTTAGAAGTCATAGAAATAGTTTCCTCTTTCATCTCTTTTACACAGGAATTAAAAAGGGAAAAATTAATTACGACTTTTTTTTCAACTGTCAATCAGTTCCCCAGCCTTGCGTTAACCAGACACTGAATTAAATCAAACAGATGAAATTCTGTGAACAAACCAGTTGCTCTGAAATGGTGGAATCCATTACTCCCAAAATGGGCTTCATATTTAAATCAACACTGTGTCCAAGTGTTTAACCAACTGCCTCCCACAATTTGATTTTGTTTTCAGAGCTTCAGCAGACACGAGCACCTCTGAATCACTTAATTCAACACAAATAGCTAAACAGATTCCAGTAAATTTGGGCTATATTACAACTTTGTTTCTTTCAAATCCAATGTACCGGGGTTTTGAAATAAACATAATCCTTTCCAGCTCCAAAAATTTCTCAACCAAGCAAAAAGTTATTTTCCATGCTCCAGAGTGATCCAGAACACAGACCATATTGTTCACTAATGTATATTCAATCTGGGGTACACTGGTGTCCCCAATCCAACGTGGAATTAAAGTGTGCAGAAGACCATTCTGTAGCTACTTCAAAACACAAATACTGACAAATACATTTGAACTATGGAAACAATTATTAACTGACCCGCCGGCTGCTCTACAAATCCTGGGAATTTATTTTGCCTGGGATTCTCTAGGGTTTCTTCAGAAAACATAAAAAGTAATTGCACAAACTCAAGAGGCACGGTTCTCCAGCAAGAACATCTTCCACAAGAACATGCAAAAACCCACGCCGAGAGTGCCTCACGGGTCAATCTAAAGAAGGCAAATACCATGAAAGGAGTAATGCTGTGAGAGGCTCTAGGTGAACGTAGAGGCAGAAGTAATAGGAGGATAAAATAAAAATATGCAGATTTACTTGTTCCAGTCAACACCAGTAACTAAAGTTTATTGATTTCAGTTCCAGCAGCTAAAAATCCATGAAAACATTTATATATGATACAGACAATACTATCCCATATTCAAACTTCTATCAAAGTAATAATAAAGTCTAGGATTTTCTCACAGTAGTTGCAATTTACTTATCAATTAGTACAATAAAGCCTATTTTAAAATGCGAATACTACCAAGTGCAAATAGTTGGGGTTTTTAACCAATTGTAATTTAGCTGTTCAATTATATGGAAATATCTAAGCAGAGACTGAAAAAAAAATATAACTGTTAGCTACAAAAATAGCTGGACACTGTCTCTCAACTGTTCCCTTTATATCCACTGTAAAACTATTTCCAACACACTAATCACATCTATTCAGAAGAAACTAAAATTATATGATTTCAAACTATTTTCATTAGAAAAACAGTCCTTTAACAACTGCTTTTACTCATCCATCTAATTATATGCTCTTAAAGGCCAAATATTCAGTCAGTATGCAAAAATAACCATAGCCTTTTATTAAGGATAAAACACCAGATAAGAGTTCATAAGAAAAATAAAGATGCTCTTTGCCTCTACAAGCAGCACCGTCCAGTATAGGAAATTACATTTAATAGGAAAATTTTAAATACATATATGTCAAAGTCTTAGTAACTCCGTATCAGAGACTTACTACAATCAAGTCTGTTCACAGTTAAGCAGTTGTACTGCACAGCCAGTATTTCCTTGGAGATACTTCACGTTACAGCTGAGCCAGTCAGGAAAACTACTTCTCTAAAAAGCTCTCCCCTAACTCAATAATACTAAGTGGTCTGCACTTAGAATTCCACAGCCCTGTCAAGAAATCTTACCCATCTGGAACATTTTGGTGACCGACAGTCAAATAAAAAAAATCAATAAATAGTAAACTGATTAGGATTTGACTCTGACATCTGTCTAAGGATGCAAGGACAATGTAAGAACAATGAGGATGTAAGAACAATACATTATCAGGTTACTCGAATCTCAGGGCTGACATTATCTTGGGTTTTTTTTTTCTTTTACATAAGGCACCTGTCACACTTTTTATGCAAAGGCTGTTTATTGAATGCCAGCAAAACCCCCTGATTTCCCATTTCATAACGGTCACGGTCTGGTCTCCACGATCAATGCATGTTTCTGCAAAGACCCCCAGGTTGATTTCCAGTGCCACGCAGCAGCTATCTAATCCCCAAATAAAAACTACAGCGACGTTCTGCTCTTCCTAAAACAAGCTTGAAGCCACGATTATATTAAAGACACAGATGTGAGGGGATTTTTCAACTTCCAAGCAGATATGCAAACAAAGCATCACAATCCAAGGGCCGCAGGTAAACGAATAAGCAAGCAAACTACGTGACGTTTGCGCAGCGTCCTCTCAAATCCTGCAATCCCTTCTAGAAAGTCTGGGTCTACATCTCCCTCTTCTTTACTCATGTTCTTCTCACATGGCTTGGTCTCAGAAACTTTCCATGCCTGTAACGGAAACTCGAGCCAACTTCTTAAATGTATGATTTCTTCATCTCCACTCATCATCCACTTCTGTTCCTGAGAAGCTCCTCATCATGACACCTGTATCTCAAGAAGCAAAACAGGAAACATCACAGGGATGAAGCAAGGAAAGATGAATAATAATATGCCTCTGTGTCTTTAATAAAATCCCAACTTTCATTCAAGTTCCTTTTAGGAAACGGGGCCCTTGCACAAAAGCAAAGCTTCGCCAAGCTCGGTACGTAATCGCGTGCCGAAATGGAGGTAACCGATGGGATCTCCCAGGCTGCACCTCCGTTCCTGAGCTGATGAGCAGGAGAAACCCTGTAGTGGCCAGCCTTACGTACTGTGGAAAACACTGCTGGGTGCCAAGCTTGCAGAGCTAGTCCGCGGCAGCCAGCTCAACTAAGAGAAACCACTGACCCATCTATTAACGGAGCCGCTACCGAAAACGATTCCGGTTATCTTTACCCAGGACCCGTTCGTCCAACTAAGTGGAGCTCTAGCCCACAAGTGAGATGACAAAGAGAGACAGAAGCCTCTTAAGCTACTCCGCTTCCACGGCAGGTTTGCGTTTGGACGCGCTTATCAGGTGCCGGAGGAGACAAGGTGGCAAAGGCCCGAGGTGTTTTCAAGATGGTTTTGTCCCTGAAGTCCTGCCGTAAAACGCAGGGTTGGGGCAGAGGGGACTACCTGCCTATCTGTTTCTGCCATCCAAACCTCGGGCTCAGGCAGCCCCAAAGCCCACAGAGGCAGCGCTGCCGGGAGCCCGGCAGCATCAAAGGCAGAGGGACGACTCGTCCGCGCAACGCGGCCGCGATCGCCTTCCCTCTGACCGAGCAGCCGTTCCCCTGCCGCGGGATTCTGCCCGAACGCTGACCGAGGAGGTGCAGGAGACATCATTTCTGCAGCCTTCCCAACCAGGAAGCCTTCGGGGCAGATAAGCAGGCACCAAAACCATTCTCCCAGCCAGCTCTCAGCATGAAAGTCGTTTTCTCTCTCCTTTTTAGGGTTAAGGCCATCTTTAAATAAACGCTAGCACCAAAACCTCTTCCCAGCAGAGGCAGAGCAGATCCTACCTCTTATCAGCTACCATCTCAAATTCTCAGAATTCCACCTCCCATGTGAAATCCTCCTCTCTTCTGCAGAAGCACTTGACAGCAGCATGCTCCATACACGGGCACGCTTCATTCAGAAAGACAGCGCAGGCCATCGCCAACTCCTCCCAGCAAAATGATGGGTCATTTTAACTCTCTCACCCTAGAGGTGAGGGACAGAGTCCCATCCCAGCACAAAAAGGGTTGCCTTTGGTTCTCGCACATTGCAGTAGAGAAGATGACCGAGCCTTGGATGGTCAAAGCAAGCAACCCTCTTGACAGTGCTCTGGGTACTGCAGGAAAATAGCTGTTAGGTAACTGGACAGGAAAGTATTTGCTGTGCAGGGATTGTATGTCAAAGAAAAACACGTGTTCCCTCAATTCTGAACTCTTGAAGACTCCTCACCCACAAAAGTGCTTAGAAGGCAAACAGTCTTGAGAGCCTGTGCCTCAGGGATCATGCCTGCTACTGAGAAATATGCTCCTGCCCACCCAGGAAAGGCAACTCTCACAAATTTCAAGGGCTTACAGAGCCCAAAAGCCGAGGCAGCCGCACACGTCCTGTCAGCAGGACATCCAGGGCACGTCCAAATACCATCCACTTACTTTACACCACAGCCATCCTTCACCTTTTATCACGACGATCGCTGTATACAAGAAACAAACCCCCCGATTTCAGTTCCACCATCATCATAACTGATGCACCCTACAGATGACAAGATACCCAGGCTGCTCCCTGTTGCAGGAATGAAGAGAACCGCAGGAAAAGGTTAATAATTGTCACAAAGATCTGAGGCTGGCTGTCACCTGAAACAAGAGAGGAATTTCCAGTTTTCTTTTGAAGAGGCAGTTTACTGGCAGGCTGACACTCCTAACTTTGATCTTCACAGCAGCCAACACCAGCAGAATTCTGTAGCTCAGTAACAAAACACAGAAACCTCCCGGACTGTTAACTCAATTACAGTATTTTGGCAAGGCAGCCTTCCCCTTATACCTTAGGGGAAGTCTGAAGATTAAACAGTGCATGTTTTAAAGGCACACATGCCTCAGTTATTTGCTGTAACAGTTCGTGCACCTAATTGCTTCGAGAGAAAAAGTATTTCCTGGCAACCTGCTTGGAAGACTGAGATTTTTCCTTGTTCCCCAAGGAAAAAAAAAAATGGTTATATAACCACAGTGACTGTCCCATACACAGAAACATAAATTATAAGGCCAATTTCAACCTTATCTGATGAAAAAGGGTAGAGATTTCAGAGGTGCTGAATTCCCACAGCAGGCTTACGGAATAAATAACTGAGGCAGCAACGTGCCAGGTTCACAAGCATCAGGAAGACATCCTATTTTGATTCGATATACCCAAGAACTACAGGGCAGTGAGAGGCTGCTCAGGGACTGTGCTGTGGGGGACCATCAGAGATGGTAACAGTACTGCTGTGTAGTGGAAAGAAAGAAGGGAAGACGTTTAAAGTACCACAGTGCCACCAAAACTGAGAAAGCTGCAGGAAACTCTCCTCTTCACTAGTTCAGCTGCTTTTTAATCTATAGAGCAATAAAGCAACACTTTATGTGCCCGTGGCAGCTCCCATCTTTACCCAGGCTGCTGCTGACGTGTTCAGCAGGCAGCTCTCAGGAGCTGTTAAAAGCACTTGGTCAACAGTTGTCCTCTTTTGCCAGTGAGAAACTGGAAGAGCAGACAGACACTGCAGCACAGGTGGGCTCGGAAAACCTTTAAAAAAATGAAATAAAATGCTTCTCAAACCCTTTCACCAAGATCTTACCCAGGCAGGGTAAAGGAAGCAAAGCACTGGCCCAACAGGTCAGATTGCTGGTCCATCTGTTTGAGAATCCTGCCTCCTGTGATCAGGACCAGATGCTTCAGAAGGTGGAACAGCTCGGGTGGTGAACAACGATGCAGTTCACCCAAAGGGGAAATTCCTTCCTGACCTCATCATTTAGCATGAAGGTTTATATGCTTAATTTATTTATAATCCTATTTGCTGCAACTCTGGACATTGTCATTATATATATAAACGTCCAGGTCTGCTTGGAATCCAGCTAAACTTTTGGCCTCGGTAATATCCTGGGGTATAATTATGCCAAGCTGCAAACACACTCATTTTCAATTTCATTTAAACATCCCTTTGTTCTTGCACTTATGGGAACTAGCACAGCTATGAACCATCTCTCTTCCCCTTCTGAGGGCTCTAGTTTGGCTTGGACCGTGAGCTCCCACGTCACACCGTGCTCTGTTACAGAGCAGGAACGTAATCTGAGGGCCTTTAAGGTGATAATTCAGAAGCTTTTGCCAGTTATTCAGCAATATTTCTGTACGTTACGTTTCTGGGATCTGCTGGAAGCTGGCAGCTCCACCAGAATTTCACCAGGCCCTACCTCCTTCCAGATCTTGCAAGTTTATTTTTTTCTGATGTTTTCCAATCTAGAGCTTCCTTCCACCCTCACAAGCAAACTGGTTTGCCCTCTGTTGTTTGAACCTCTCTTGAGATTCTAAAAAAAAAAAGAAGAGTTCTAAAAGAACAGGCAAGAAGCACACCATGCTGGGCTTTGCAAGGTCACACAGGAACCTCTCCCTCTGAGCAAAGAATTCCCCTCCCACCTCCGAGCCTGAATAGAGAACAGTGTCCAACCAAGCAAAACCAATCCCATTTTGCTCTTGGCTGATGTTCCCGTGGGCTGCAGGTTCCTCCGTGCAGTAACTTTAGCCTATGTTGTTACTCATGGATGAGCTCATGATGTAATCATCGTAATTATTATGCCAAGTGCTTGGTAAAGCTCCACTGCAATTAGTCACCGCTGCTTCTGCTCACACAACGCTTGCAAGACACGTCAAGAAAGGCACACCTTGATTAGACAGAAGTTTGGTGGGAAAAACAAAATAATGATGTATGCAAGCAGCAGACAAGGAAGGGAGACTCTCAAAGCAAACCTGAGGTTCTGGGTCCTCTCATCTCCCCACAACGTGATCCTGCTTCCAGTAACTGTTTGGGCTGCATTTGCTTCTCCCAGTCTCTGGAGCTAAAACTTTGGACCTCAGACCACAGGTTCTTACCCCCAGAGTCTGTAGGAGAAAAAGAATAGGTCTGGCTGATATCTCCTGGGAAGATGGCCCCCCAAGGAGGTGACAGCATTTTTACAGCAACTGTGAGAAACACCACGGAGCCATCACTGTTTTACCACAGATGATTTGATTACAGCCTCGCACTGGTAAATTATGGCAAGAGAACACTCCTTTGCCTCAACCAGAAAGAAAACTGCACCATTTCATCCCTCCTGAGAAGGGTCTTCAGGCAAGCAACTGGTCGAGAGGAAACTCCTGTCCCAGGCTATGGTCCCTAAACAAAGGAAGCTCTTCAACGATCAGAACAGAGCTGTTAACAGGCACCATCTTGCCGACTGTTCGCTCATTAAGTGACACAACCACATGCAACTTTTTTCTCTATTTGAGTATCATGCCCCGAATAGAGTCAAGAGAATGACAGGTCTCACGATGGCAGTTAAATCGTCCCGCTGCGTACTCCTCAGTGACCTCCCCACACCCTACAGCAGTTATGCAGCACTCTTAGAAACCCTGTTCGAGTGACGATCTTAACACTTCATTTCTAAGAGGCCAGGAACACTCTCCTGCTCTTCTGGCTCACACGTGTAAAGGTGACACCCCGAACTGGGCACGGCTACGGTGCTCTTAGGCAACGATCAAACCGCTGCCCAAGCCGCACGTTGCAGAGCGCTGCCCTACCAGCATCTCCGGGACCTCTGATCAACCATCAAGTGGTTTGCCTTTGGCATTTCAGGATTTGCTGAGGTTGAAAGAGAAGGCAGTAACGATACAGAACAATTCCCCCATCAGCAGAGGCAGAAGCAATCTTGGGAGGCCTTGAACGCAATGCTCGCACCGCTCCGGGGTCGTTAACGAACGTGGGAGTCAAAAAAGATGTCATGTTTTCTCTGTGTTACACACACACACACAAAAAAAAAACCCAACCCAGAGCTGGGGTAAGGAAATCTTTTCACGGACTCGCCAGTGGTATTTTTGGCTGCTAGAATTCTCAATCTGCCGTGCTAAAATTAGCTTTATATAAATGGGCAATACAAGCAGCACGTACTTGGCCCGAGACAAAAATCTGCTGGCCACTTACAGATCATGTGAACTCAGTTATTCGGTTGAGCTAAGAACATCGATTGTTCCAAGCCTTATCTGACTGCAGATTTGCATCTCTTCAGCAATGGCACTGCCACAAACCAAAAGGCGTGACGAGCCACGGGTCTTTACCAAAGCAGGGGAAAGTTCCTGCAAACCATGGTGGCTGCCATTGAGCCAGGTGGTCATGAAGAGGTTAGACTGAAAAAACCTTCACCTCTGCCCTTACCCTTCCCACTTTCCCCCCGAAAAGGCAAAGCGAGGCTTCCTCTTCTCTCAGCCCGCAAAGCTGGATTCCTTCCACTGTCACTCCCTGATGCCCACCAACCAAAGATATGGAAGATGAAATTCTTACTCTTTTTTTTTTTTTTTTTGCCCCTTCAAGCTTTTCATGGAGCAGGAAAAGGGTTCTGCAGGTTCTGCCCTGTTTTTACAACGGGTGCCACAGCAGGCGGTCCCGACACCGCTCATCGGGGCGAGCAGCGTGACCCGAGCAGCGGCGAAACAGTCGCTCAAACGCAGCGAGTACTCCAGTACTCTCCGCTGGGTAAAGTTCACAGCAGCTGTTCCAGGCCCCGAAAGACATCCGAGAGAAGCACCGTAAATAACGACATCACGTGGAGTCTCCCGTTGCACGACCAGCGTACATCTTTCCCGCTCGCGGGAATTCATGCCGCGCACCCTCGGCTGTCAGTCAAGAGCCCCTTACAAACTGTGTTTTCGGGATGATCCGGAGGGTATTTTGGAAAGTAACACGGCTGGCTCAGTCTTTTCAAAATACTCACCCTAGTCCTTTACGAGAAAAATGAAAAAAAAAGACAAATCTTTCTATAAACCGATCCAAGCCATGCTCTTTCTGAGGAGCCAGCTATAGATAGATCCAGGAACACCCTAAAGGGGCTTTCCAGCATCTAAAGGGGGCTACAGAAAAGCTGGGGAGGGACTGTTAACAAGGGCATGTCGTGATAGGACGAGGGGTAATGGCTTGGAACTGGAAGAGGGGAGATTTAGATGAGAAATTAGGAAGAATTTCTTCCCCATGAGGGTGGTGAGACACTGGCACAGGTTGCCCAGAGAAGCGGTGGATGCTCCATCCCTGGAGGTGTTCAAGACCAGATTGGATGCATCTTTGAGCAACCTGCTCTAGTGGGAGGTGTCCCTGCCCATGGCAGGGGGGTTGGAACTGGAGGAGCTTTAAGATCCCTTCCGAACCATTCTATGCTTCCATCCACACGTGCCTTTCGTACATCACAGATGTCTAAAACCAGTTCCAGCAAGTCTGACAGCACCAAGGGGGCTACTCCTTCCCAGACTCATCTAAGTTTTTCTTCAGCTGTGCCAATGTCAGGTATTTTTTCAGACTCCCACGTTCAGCAAACCCCTAATTCGGGCAGTGCCTTATTAGGATTCTTAATTCATTTTACCACTGGTTAAAATTAAACCCAGTTCTCCTACAACATCTCATTCCTAGGCCTCTACAAGGGCAGATTCACTTTTCCAAGCCTATAGCTGTAATTGAGAAAGAATATGCGCAAATATTTCATTAAAAATTATTTTTTTTTTCCTTTTTCTGGAGTTTTGCCCAAAATCGCCTTCGAGGGCTTGGTTCAGAAATTCCAAATTCAGTTTATTGTTTTTCTCAATGAGAACTACCTCCTTTTAGCAATTCTGTTAACCTTGGAGTTGGAAGCTATTTTTCTTAAAGCAACGCCCAGAGTTCAGATATTCCATAAAAAGATCAGGAATTATTTTTATTAAAGGAACACCCAAAGCTTCGACATTCCTTGCGAAAAAAAAAATCAGGCAAAGCACCTTCATTCTTAAAAAGATTCTCTGCCTTTTCCTTGTAAACACAGATTTGACGGGGACAACTGGGCGCTGAGAAGTTTCATTGGCCTTTTTTTTATCAGTGAGTTTGGAAAAAAGTTATTAAGGCAGGATTTTTCCTGCCTATAAAAATCCTGAGCCTGTTGCTCAGGGGGTTTTTTAACTCTTCCCCTCTTTTCTTCTGTTACAGAAGAAGTAGCACTGATTTCCACTCCCCAGCTTCAGACTTCTGAAGAGGTACCTGCCCTGGCTGTGGGGTGTTCTGGCAGGGGTCGGTACTGCTGGTCATACCCAGCATCTGTCCCTTAGCCAGGGACTCCCACCCACCCAGGCGACACCGATTTCTGATGGAGCTTGCGAGGCTACGAGAAACTTCTCCTCAGCCCTTAAGTCTCGTGGCACAACTGAAACGAGGCTGCAAAGTAAAGGATCTTACCTCCACTCTCGGGGGCCCGAGGCACTGAAACCTTCTGCTCTCCAGCGGCAGCCCTGTCTGGAGGACAAGATCAAGTGCTGCCTGTTGGGTTGAGTGACTAGGTTAATAAACCGGGTCACATCCCCCCCCCGGCTCCTTACCGTGACTAAACCACGGGTTAAGGGTTTGGAGGGTGGAAGAAAGGGGCACACCTTTTGATCCCTACTTCTGATCTGGAGCGTAAGCAAGCGCACTTTGTCAGCAAGCCTCCTCCAAAGGCTGCTGCTCTTGGGGCCTGAGAGGCCAGAGGCGTCACGGGGTTAATAACAGGCTTTCCAACAGCGTGGCTCCCTCTCCGCCGAGGGAGGCAGCGACAATTTTCAACCCCTTTCATGTAGAGACGAAGGCCGGGGCGCAACCTTTTCAATTCCTCCCAAAAGAGAGGCTTCAGTTACAACACCCTCACCTTTCTCTCCGCGGCGTGTGTAATTTCAGCTTGCTCAATAGCAGCGGCACCCCTGAGCTTCAGGAGAGCTTTAAAAGGAGCGATTAAGCTCACGGAAGTAAGCGAAGGTGAATAAACTATCACGGGCAACAGGGAGGCATTCCAGAGCCCTGCGCTGTCAACCAGGCCGCTGGCCAACGCTGCTTAAGCGTATATGCAAAATGCCAATTACAGAAAGACTCATCACAGGTTGAAAGCATTCTCGACGAATAATTCTGCACGGTGCTGAAGGGGCTCCCTCACCAACCGGCCTCGCACGAAGGCACTGGGATCTCCCCCCCCCCCACCCCGTTCTCAGAGCTTCTACGGGTGTCAGCAATGCAAGTGGTAGAACAAGGGCTTCCTCTGCAGGTCTGCTGGATGGAGCAGGTAGTTTTGGAGGGGAAGTCTGAGAGCAAGTTTAGCATCACCCGAGCGTCACGCTACTGAGACTCGTAGCTCCGATGGCTACGGGGCAGCACAGCAGCTGTGCGGGCTGCGGTCCCAGCCAGCACACACCAGTTCACACTCTCTGGGCAGGTAACACTGGGCTAAAACCCAAAACAGCACGGGGGGGG